>JAKWBO010001103.1:0-18894 GCA_034336685.1 Luscinia luscinia
GACCTGTTGTCCGCCTGCATTCCCGACTAAGGGTAGACCTGCTGTCCGCCTGCATTCCCGATTAAGGGTAGACCTGTTGTCCGCCTGCATTCCCGCTAAGGGGTAGACCTGTTGTCCGCCGGCATTCCCGCTTAAGGGGTAGACCTGTTGTCCGCCTGCATTCCCGATTAAGGGGTAGACCTGGTGTCCGCCTGCATTCCCGCTTAAGGGTAGACCTGTTGTCCGCCTGCATTCCCGATTAAGGGGTAGACCTGGTGTCCGCCTGCATTCCCGCTTAAGGGGTAGACCTGCTGTCCGCCTGCATTCCCGATTAAGGGTAGACCTGTTGTCCGCCGGCATTCCCGACTAAGGGGTAGACCTGTTGCGTCCGACCGTTGTCCCGCATTCCCGATAAGGGGTAGACCTGTTGTCCGCCTGCATTCCCGATTAAGGGGTAGACCTGTTGTCCGCGCATTCCCGCAGGTAACTCCGCCGCATTCCGATAAGGGTAGACCTGTTGTCCGCCTGCATTCCCGATTAAGGGTAGACCTGTTGTCCGCCCGGCATTCCCGCTTAAGGGGTAGACCTGTTGTCCGCCGGCATTCCCGCTTAAGGGGTAGACCTGTTGTCCGCCTGCATTCCCGACTAAGGGTAGACCTGGTGTCCGCCTGCATTCCCGATTAAGGGGTAGACCTGTTGTCCGCCTGCATTCCCGATTAAGGGGTAGACCTGTTGTCCGCCGGCATTCCCGCTTAAGGGGTAGACCTGTTGTCCGCCTGCATTCCCGCTAAGGGGTAGACCTGTTGTCCGCCTGCATTCCCGATTAAGGGGTAGACCTGTTGTCCGCCTGCATTCCCGATTAAGGGGTAGACCTGGTGTCCGCCCGCATTCCCGATTAAGGGGTAGACCTGTTGTCCGCCTGCATTCCCGATCAAGGGGTAGACCTGTTGTCCGCCTGCATTCCCGATTAAGGGTAGACCTGTTGTCCGCCTGCATTCCCGATTAAGGTAGACCTGTTGTCCGCCGGCATTCCCGCTTAAGGGGTAGACCTGTTGTCCGCCTGCATTCCCGACTTAAGGGGTAGACCTGTTGTCCGCCTGCATTCCCGCTTATGGGTAGACCTAGTGTCCGCCTGCATTCCCGCTAAGGGGTAGACCTGGTGTCCGCCTGCATTCCCGCTTAAGGGGTAGACCTGTTGTCCGCCTGCATTCCCGATTAAGGGGTAGACCTGGTGTCCGCCGGCATTCCCGCTTAAGGGGTAGACCTGTTGTCCGCCTGCATTCCCGATTAAGGGGTAGACCTGTTGTCCGCCCGCATTCCCGATTAAGGGGTAGACCTGTTGTCCGCCTGCATTCCCGATTAAGGGGTAGACCTGTTGTCCGCCTGCATTCCCGATTAAGGGGTAGACCTGTTGTCCGCCTGCATTCCCGCTTAAGGGGTAGACCTGGTGTCCGCCTGCATTCCCGATTAAGGGGTAGACCTGTTGTCCGCCTGCATTCCCGATTAAGGGGTAGACCTGGTGTCCGCCTGCACTCCCGACTAAGGGGTAGACCTGGTGTCCGCCGGCATTCCCGATTAAGGGGTAGACCTGGTGTCCGCCTGCATTCCCGACTAAGGGGTAGACCTGTTGTCCGCCGGCATTCCCGCTTAAGGGTAGACCTGCTGTCCGCCTGCATTCCCGCTTAAGGGTAGACCTGGTGTCCGCCGGCATTCCCGATTAGGGGTAGACCTGTTGTCCGCCTGCATTCCCGCTTAAGGGGTAGACCTGTTGTCCGCCTGCATTCCCGCTTAAGGGGTAGACCTGGTGTCCGCCTGCATTCCCGACTAGGGGTAGACCTGGTGTCCGCCTGCATTCCCGCTTAAGGTAGACCTGTTGTCCGCCTGCATTCCCGCTTAAGGGGTAGACCTGTTGTCCGCCGGCATTCCCGCTTAAGGGGTAGACCTGTTGTCCGCCTGCATTCCCGATTAAGGGTAGACCTGCTGTCCGCCTGCATTCCCGATTAAGGGGTAGACCTGCTGTCCGCCTGCATTCCCGCTTAAGGGGTAGACCTGTTGTCCGCCTGCATTCCCGATTAAGGGTAGACCTGTTGTCCGCCTGCATTCCCGACTAAGGGTAGACCTGTTGTCCGCCCTGCATTCCCGATCAAGGGGTAGACCTGTTGTCCGCCTGCATTCCCGATTAAGGGGTAGACCTGTTGTCCGCCCGCTATTCCCGATTAAGGGTAGACCTGTTGTCCGCCTGCATTCCCGATTAAGGGGTAGACCTGGTGTCCGCCGGCATTCCCGCTAAGGGGTAGACCTGTTGTCCGCCCGCATTCCCGATTAAGGGTAGACCTGTTGTCCGCCTGCATTCCCGATTAAGGGGTAGACCTGGTGTCCGCCTGCATTCCCGATTAAGGGGTAGACCTGTTGTCCGCCTGCATTCCCGATTAAGGGGTAGACCTGTTGTCCGCCTGCATTCCCGATTAAGGGTAGACCTGTTGTCCGCCCGCATTCCCGACTAAGGGGTAGACCTGTTGTCCGCCTGCATTCCCGATTAAGGGGTAGACCTGGTGTCCGCCTGCATTCCCGATTAAGGGGTAGACCTGTGTCCGCCTGCATTCCCGCATTAAGGGGTAGACCTGTTGTCCGCCGGCATTCCCGCTTAAGGGGTAGACCTGCTGTCCGCCCCTATTCCCGATTAGGGGTAGACCTGTTGTCCGCCTGCATTCCCGATTAAGGGGTAGACCTGTTGTCCGCCGGCATTCCCGCTTAAGGGGTAGACCTGTTGTCCGCCTCCGTATTCCCGATTAGGGGTAGACCTGTTGTCCGCCTGCATTCCCGATCAAGGGGTAGACCTGTTGTCCGCCTGCATTTCCCGATTAGGGTAGACCTGTTGTCCGCCTGCATTCCCGATTAAGGGGTAGACCTGTTGTCCGCCGCATTCCCGCTTAAGGGTAGACCTGTTGTCCGCCTGCATTCCCGACTAAGGGGTAGACCTGTTGTCCGCCTGCATTCCCGATTAAGGGTAGACCTGGTGTCCGCCTGCATTCCCGACTTAAGGGGTAGACCTGTTGTCCGCCTGCATTCCCCGATTAAGGGTAGACCTGTTGTCCGCCGGCATTCCCGCTTAGTGGGTAGACCTGTTGTCCGCCTGCATTCCCGATTAAGGGGTAGACCTGTTGTCCGCCTGCATTCCCCGATTAAGGGGTAGACCTGGTGTCCGCCTGCATTCCCGATTAAGGGGTAGACCTGTTGTCCGCCCTGCATTCCCGATTAGGGTAGACCTGTTGTCCGCCTGCATTCCCGACTTAAGGGTAGACCTGTTGTCCGCCTGCATTCCCTGATTAAGGGTAGACCTGTTGTCCGCCCGCATTCCCGATTAGGGGTAGACCTGGTGTCCGCCTGCATTCCCGCCTAAGGGGTAGACCTGTTGTCCGCCTGCATTCCCGCTTAAGGGGTAGACCTGTTGTCCGCCTGCATTCCCGATTAAGGGTAGACCTGGTGTCCGCCTGCATTCCCGATTAAGGGGTAGACCTGGGCCGCCGGCATTCCCGCTAGGGTAGACCTGGTGTCCGCCGGCATTCCCGCCTAAGGGGTAGACCTGTTGTCCGCCTGCATTCCCGCTTAAGGGGTAGACCTGTTGTCCGCCTGCCTTCCCGACTAAGGGGTAGACCTGGTGTCCGCCGGCATTCCCGCTTAAGGGGTAGACCTGTTGTCCGCCTGCATTCCTGCTTAAGGGTAGACCTGGTGTCCGCCGTGCTTTCCCGCTTAAGGGTAGACCTGGTGTCCGCCTGCCTTCCCGATTAAGGGGTAGACTCAGTGTCCGCCGGCTTTCCCGCTTAAGGGGTAGACCTGTTGTCCGCCCTGCATTCCCGCTTAAGGGTAGACCTGGTGTCCGCCGGCATTCCTCGCTAAGGGGTAGACCTGTTGTCCGCCTGCATTCCCGATTAGGTGTAGACCTGTTGTCCGCCTCGTATTCCCGATTAAGTGGTAGACCTGTTGTCCGCCTGCATTCTCGATTAAGGGGTAGACCTGGTGTCCGCCTGCATTCCCGACTAAGGGGTAGACCTGTTGTCCGCCGGCATTCCCGATAAAGGGGTAGACCTGCTGTCCGCCTGCATTCCTGATTAAGGGGTAGACCTGGTGTCCGCCTGCATTCCCGATTAAGGGTAGACCTGGTGTCCGCCGGCATTCCCGCTTAAGGGGTAGACCTGTTGTCCGCCTGCATTCCCGATTAAGGGGTAGACCTGGTGTCCGCCTGCATTCCCGCTTAAGGGGTAGACCTGGTGTCCGCCGGCATTCCCGCTTAAGGGGTAGACCTGTTGTCCGCCCGCATTCCCGACTTAATGGGTAGACCTGGTGTCCGCCTGGCTATTCCCCGCTTAAGGGGTAGACCTGTTGTCCGCCTGCATTCCCGCCAGTAGGGTAGACCTGTTGTCCGCCTGCATTCCCGCTTAAGGGGTAGACCTGTTGTCCGCCCGCATTCCCGATTAAGGGGTAGACCTGCTGGTCCGCCTGCATTCCCGCTTAAGGGGTAGACCTGTTGTCCGCCTGCATTCCCGATTAAGGGGTGGACCTGTTGTCCGCCTGCATTCCCGATTAAGGGTAGACCTGTTGTCCGCCTGCATTCCCGCTTAAGGGGTAGACCTGTTGTCCGCCTGCATTCCTGATTAAGGGTAGACCTGCTGTCCGCCTGCATTCCCGCTTAAGGGGTAGACCTGTTGTCCGCCGGCATTCCCGATTAAGGGGTAGACCTGTTGTCCGCCTGCATCCCCGCGGATTAAGGGGTAGACCTGGTGTCCGCCTGCATTCTCGCTTAAGGGTAGACCTGTTGTCCGCCGGCATTCCCGCTTAAGGGGTAGACCTGTTGTCCGCCTGCATTCCCGACTAAGGGGTAGACCTGGTGTCCGCCTGCATCCCTGATTGAGGGTAGACCTGTTGTCCGCCTGCATTCCCGCTAATGGGCAGACCTGCTGTCCGCCTGCATTCCCGCCTAAGGGGTAGACCTGTTGTCCGCCGGCATTCCCGCTAGGAGGTAGACCTGTTGTCCGCCTGCATTCCCCGACTAAGGGTAGACCTGCTGTCCGCCGGCATTCCCGATTAAGGGGTAGACCTGTTGTCCGCCTGCATTCCCGATTAAGGGGTAGACCCTGCTGTCCGCCTGCATTCCCGATTAAGGGTAGACCGTGTCCGCCTGCATTCCCGATTATGGTAGACCTGTTGTCCGCCGGCATTCCCGATTAAGGGGTAGACCTGGTTGTCCGCCTGCATTCTCGCATTAATGGGTAGACCTGGTGTCCGCCGCACTCCCGCTAAAGGGCAGACTCTGTTGTCCGCCATGCATTCCCGATTAAGGGGTAGACCTGTTGTCCGCCCGCATTCTCCGATTAGGGGGTAGACCTGTTGTCCGCCTGCACTCCCGCTTAAGGGCGTAGACCTGTGTCCGCCTGCATTCCCGATTAAGGGGTAGACCTGTTGTCCCGGCATTCCCGCTTAAGGGGTAGACTGCTGTCCGCCTGCATTCTCGACTAAGGGTAGACCTGTTGTCCGCCTGCATTCCCGACAGGGTAGACCTGTTGACCGCCTGCATTCCGATTAAGGGGTAGACCTGTTGTCCGCCTGCATTCCCGATTAAGGGGTAGACCTGTTGTCCGCCTGCATTCCCGATTAAGGGGTAGACCTGCGTGTCCGCCTGCATTCCCGGCTTAAGGGTAGACCTGTTGTCCGCCTGCATTCCCGCTTAAGGGGTAGGACCTGCTGTCCGCCTGCATTCCCCGATAAGGGGTAGACCTGTTGTCCGCCCGCATTCCCGACTTAAGGTAGACCTGTTGTCCGCCTGCATTCCCGCTTAAGGGGTAGACCTGCTGTCCGCCTGCATTCCCCGATTAGGGTAGACCTGTTGTCCGCCTGCATTCCCGATGACAGGGTAGACCTGCGTCCGCCTGCATTCCCGCATCAAGGGGTAGACCTGTTGTCCGCCTGCATTCCCGCGTTAAGGGGTAGACCTGTTGTCCGACCCTGTATTCTCCGATTAGGGGTAGACCTGCTGTCCGCCTGCATTCCTCGATTAGGGTAGACCTGTTGTCCGCCGGCATTCCCGCCTAAGGGGTAGACCTGTTGTCCGCCCGCATTCCTCGATTAAGGGGTAGACCTGTTGTCCGCCTGCATTCCCGATTAAGGGGTAGACCTGTGTGTCCGCCTGCATTCCTCGATTAGGGTAGACCTGTTGTCCGCCTGCATTCCCGATTAAGGGGTAGACCTGTTGTCCGCCTGCATTCTCCGACTAGGGTAGACCTGTTGTCCGCCCTGCATTCCCGATTAAGGGGTAGACCTGTTGTCCGCCGCATTCCCGACATTAAGGGGTAGACCTGTTGTCCGCCTCGCATTCCCGATTAAGGGTAGACCTGTTGTCCGCCGGCATTCCCCGCTACAGGGGTAGACCTGTTGTCCGCCTGCATTCCCGATCAAGGGTAGACTCTAGTCCGCCTGCATTCCCCTGATAGGGGTAGACCTGCTGTCCGCCGCATTCTCAGCTTAAGGGGTAGACCTGTTGTCCGCCTGCATCCTCGATAAGAGGTAGACCTGTTGTCCGCCTGCATTCCGCGATTAGGGGGTAGACCTGCTTGTCCGCCTGCATCCCTGGCCAAGGGTAACCTGGTGTCCGCCGATTCTGACAAGGGGTAGACCTGCCGTCCGGCATTCCCGCCAAGGGTAGACCCATGTCCGCCATTCCCGAGTGGGTAGACCTGTCGTCGCCCAGCATTCCTGATTAAGGTAGACCTGGTGTCCGCTCGGCATTCCCCGCTTTAAGGGGTGCAGACCTGTTGTCCGCCTGCATTCCCGCTAAGGGTAGACCTGTTGTCCGCCTGCATTCCCGATTAAGTGTGGACTCTGTTGTCCGCCTCTATTCCCGATTAAGGGGTAGACCTGCTGTCCGCCGTGCATTCCCGACAAGGGTAGACCTGTTGTCCGCCGGCATTCCCCGCTTAAGGGGTAGACCTGTTGTCCGCCCGTATTCCCCGCATTAGGAGTAGACCTGTTGTCCGCCTGCATTCCCGCGATCAAGGGGTAGACCTGTTGTCCGCCTGCATTCCCCGACAAGGTAGACCTGTTGTCCGCCCGCATTCCCGATCAAGGGGTAGACCTGTTGTCCGTGCATTCCCTGCATTATGCTGGGTAGACCTGTTGTCCGCCTGCATTCCCGATTAGGGGTAGACCTGTTGTCCGCCTGCATTCCCGATTAAGGGGTAGACCTGGTGTCCGCCTGCATTCCCGTTACAGTAGGACCTGTTGTCCGCCCGCATTCCCGCCAAGGGTAGACCTGTTGTCCGCCGGCATTCCCGCTAAGGGGTAGACCTGTTGTCCCGCCCGTATTCCCGATTAAGGGGTAGACCTGTTGTCCGCCTGCATTCCCGATTAAGGGGTAGACCTGGTGTCCCGCCTGCATTCCCGCTTAAGGGGTAGACCTAGTTGTCCGCCTGCATTCCTCGATAAGGGGTAGACCTGTTGTCCGCCTGCATTCCCTGATTCAAGGGGTAGACCTGTTGTCCGCCTGCATTCCCGATTAAGGGGTAGACCTGTTGTCCGCCGGCATTCCCGCTGAAGGGGTAGACCTGTTGTCCGCCCGCATTCCCGCTTAAGGGTAGACCTGTTGTCCGCCTGCATTCCCGATTAAGGGGTAGACCTGTTGTCCGCCTGCATTCCCGATTAAGGGGTAGACCTGTTGTCCGCCTGCATTCCCGCTTAAGGGGTAGACCTGTTGTCCGCCTGCATTCCCGATTAAGGGGTAGACCTGTTGTCCGCCCGCATTCCCGCATTAAGGGGTAGACCTGTTGTCCGCCTGCATTCCCGATTAAGGGGTAGACCTGTTGTCCGCCGGCATTCCCGCTTAAGGGGTAGACCTGTTGTCCGCCTGCATTCCCGATTAAGGGGTAGACCTGTTGTCCGCCCGCATTCCTCGACAAGGGGTAGACCTGTTGTCCGCCTGGCATTCCCGACATGGGTAGACCTGTTGTCCGCCCGTATTCCCGATTAGGGTAGACCTGCTGTCCGCCTGCATTCCCGATTAAGGGTAGACCTGTTGTCCGCCTGCATTCCCCGATTAAGGGGTAGACCTGTTGTCCGCCTGCATTCCCGATTAAGGGGTAGACCTGTTGTCCGCCTGCATTCCCGCTTAAGGGGTAGACCTGTTGTCCGCCTGCATTCCCGATTAAGGGGTAGACCTGTTGTCCGCCTGCATTCCCGCTTAAGGGGTAGACCTGTTGTCCGCCTGCATTCCCGCTTAAGGGGTAGACCTGTTGTCCGCCTGCATTCCTGACTAAGGGTAGACCTGTTGTCCGCCGGCATTCCCGCTTAAGGGGTAGACCTGTTGTCCGCCTGCATTCCCGACTTAAGGGGTAGACCTGTTGTCCGCCTGCATTCCCGATTAAGGGGTAGACCTGTTGTCCGCCTGCATTCCCGATTAAGGGTAGACCTGTTGTCCGCCTGCATTCCCGATTAAGGGGTAGACCTGTTGTCCGCCTGCATTCCCGATTAAGGCGTAGACCTGGTGTCCGCCTGCATTCCCGCTTAGGGTAGACCTGTTGTCCGCCTGCATTCCCGATTAAGGGGTAGACCTGTTGTCCGCCTGCATTCCCGATTAAGGGGTAGACCTGTTGTCCGCCTGCATTCCCGACTAAGGGGTAGACCTGGTGTCCGCCTGCATTCCCGATTAAGGGGTAGACCTGTTGTCCGCCTGCATTCCCGCTTAAGGGGTAGACCTGTTGTCCGCCCGCATTCCCGCTTAGGGTAGACCTGTTGTCCGCCTGCATTCCCGATTAAGGGGTAGACCGGTTGTCCGCCTGCATTCCCGACAAGGGGTAGACCTGTTGTCCGCCTGCATTCCCGATTAAGGGTAGACCTGGTGTCCGCCGGCATTCCCGCTTAAGGGGTAGACCTGTTGTCCGCCTGCATTCCCGATTAAGGGGTAGACCTGTTGTCCGCCTGCATTCCCGACTAAGGGGTAGACCTGTTGTCCGCCTGCATTCCCGATTAAGGGGTAGACCTGTTGTCCGCCTGCATTCCCGATTAAGGGGTAGACCTGTTGTCCGCCTGTATTCCCCGATTAAGGGGTAGACCTGTTGTCCGCCTGCATTCCCGACTAAGGGGTAGACCTGTTGTCCGCCTGCATTCCCGACTTAAGGGGTAGACCTGGTGTCCGCCTGCATTCCCGATTAAGGGTAGACCTGTTGTCCGCCGGCATTCCCGACTTAAGGGGTAGACCTGTTGTCCGCCGGCATTCCCGCTTAAGGGTAGACCTGTTGTCCGCCGGCATTCCCGACTAAGGGTAGACCTGTTGTCCGCCTGCATTCCCGACTAAGGGGTAGACCTGTTGTCCGCCTGCATTCCCGACTAAGGGGTAGACCTGTTGTCCGCCTGCATTCCCGATTAAGGGGTAGACCTGTTGTCCGCCTGCATTCCCGATTAAGGGTAGACCTGTTGTCCGCCTGCATTCCCGATTAAGGGTAGACCTGTTGTCCGCCTGCATTCCCGCCTTAAGGGGTAGACCTGTTGTCCGCCGGCATTCCCGACTAAGGGGTAGACCTGCTGTCCGCCCGCATTCCCGATTAAGGGGTAGACCTGTTGTCCGCCGGCATTCCCGATTAAGGGGTAGACCTGTTGTCCGCCTGCATTCCCGATTAAGGGGTAGACCTGTTGTCCGCCGGCATTCCCGCTTAAGGGTAGACCTGTTGTCCGCCTGCATTCCCGCATAAGGGGTAGACCTGTTGTCCGCCTGCATTCCCGATTAAGGGGTAGACCTGGTGTCCGCCTGCATTCCCGATTAAGGGGTAGACCTGTTGTCCGCCTGCATTCCCGACTAAGGGTAGACCTGTTGTCCGCCGGCATTCCCGCTTAAGGGGTAGACCTGTTGTCCGCCTGCATTCCCGATTAAGGGGTAGACCTGTTGTCCGCCTGCATTCCCCGATTAAGGGTAGACCTGGTGTCCGCCTGCATTCCCGCTTAAGGGGTAGACCTGTTGTCCGCCGGCATTCCCGCTTAAGGGGTAGACCTGTTGTCCGCCTGCATTCCCGATTAAGGGGTAGACCTGTTGTCCGCCTGCATTCCCGATTAAGGGGTAGACCTGTTGTCCGCCTGCATTCCCGCTTAAGGGGTAGACCTGGTGTCCGCCGGCATTCCCGCTTAAGGGTAGACCTGTTGTCCGCCTGCATTCCCGCTTAAGGGGTAGACCTGGTGTCCGCCTGCATTCCCGATTAAGGGGTAGACCTGGTGTCCGCCGGCATTCCCGCTTAAGGGTAGACCTGTTGTCCGCCTGCATTCCCGATTAAGGGGTAGACCTGGTGTCCGCCGGCATTCCCGCTTAAGGGGTAGACCTGTTGTCCGCCTGCATTCCCGATTAAGGGGTAGACCTGTTGTCCGCCGGCATTCCCGCTTAAGGGGTAGACCTGTTGTCCGCCTGCATTCCCGACTAAGGGGTAGACCTGGTTGTCCGCCGGCATTCCCGCTTAAGGGGTAGACCTGTTGTCCGCCTGCATTCCCGATTAAGGGGTAGACCTGTTGTCCGCCCGTATTCCCGATTAGGGGTAGACCTGTTGTCCGCCTGCATTCCCGATTAAGGGGTAGACCTGGTGTCCGCCTGCATTCCCGCTTAAGGGGTAGACCTGTTGTCCGCCGGCATTCCCGCTTAAGGGGTAGACCTGTTGTCCGCCTGCATTCCCGATTATGGGGTAGACCTGGTGTCCGCCTGCATTCCCGACTAAGGGGTAGACCTGGTGTCCGCCTGCATTCCCGATTAAGGGGTAGACCTGTTGTCCGCCTGCATTCCCGCTTAAGGGGTAGACCTGTTGTCCGCCGGCATTCCCGATTAAGGGGTAGACCTGTTGTCCGCCTGCATTCCCGATTAAGGGGTAGACCTGTTGTCCGCCTGCATTCCCGATTAAGGGGTAGACCTGTTGTCCGCCTGCATTCCCGACTAAGGGGTAGACCTGTTGTCCGCCTGCATTCCCGCTTAAGGGGTAGACCTGTTGTCCGGCCTGCATTCCCGCTTAAGGGGTAGACCTGTGTCCGCCGGCATTCCCGCTTAAGGGGTAGACCTGTTGTCCGCCTGCATTCCCGCTTAAGGGGTAGACCTGGTGTCCGCCGGCATTCTCCGATTAAGGGGTAGACCTGTTGTCCGCCTGCATTCCCGATTAAGGGGTAGACCTGTTGTCCGCCTGCATTCCCGCATTAAGGGGTAGACCTGTTGTCCGCCTGCATTCCCGATTAAGGGGTAGACCTGGTGTCCGCCTGCATTCCTCGCTTAAGGGGTAGACCTGTTGTCCGCCGGCATTCCCGCTTAAGGGGTAGACCTGTTGTCCGCCCGCATTCCCGATTAAGGGGTAGACCTGTTGTCCGCCTGCATTCCCGATTAAGGGGTAGACCTGTTGTCCGCCTGCATTCCCGACTAAGGGGTAGACCTGTTGTCCGCCTGCATTCCCGATTAAGGGGTAGACCTGGTGTCCGCCGGCATTCCCGCTTAAGGGGTAGACCTGTTGTCCGCCGGCATTCCCGATTAAGGGGTAGACCTGGTGTCCGCCGGCATTCCCGACTAAGGGGTAGACCTGGTGTCCGCCTGCATTCCCGATTAAGGGGTAGACCTGTTGTCCGCGCCGGCATTCCCGATTAAGGGGTAGACCTGTTGTCCGCCTGCATTCCCGCTTAAGGGGTAGACCTGGTGTCCGCCGGCATTCCCGCTTAAGGGGTAGACCTGTTGTCCGCCTGCATTCCCGACTAAGGGTAGACCTGTTGTCCGCCTGCATTCCCTGACTAAGGGGTAGACCTGTTGTCCGCCCGCATTCCCGATTAGGGGCAGACCTGGTGTCCGCCCTCATTCCCGACAAGGGGTAGACCTGTGTCCGCCGGCATTCCCGATTAAGGGGTAGACCTGTGTCCGCCGGCATTCCCGATTAAGGGGTAGACCTGTTGTCCGCCTGCATTCCCGATTAAGGTAGACCTGGTGTCCGCCTGCATTCCCGACTTAAGGGGTAGACCTGGTGTCCGCCGGCATTCCCGATTAAGGGGTAGACCTGTTGTCCGCCGGCATTCCCGCTTAAGGGGTAGACCTGTTGTCCGCCTGCATTCCCGCTTAAGGGGTAGACCTGTTGTCCGCCGGCATTCCCGCTAAGGGGTAGACCTGTTGTCCGCCTGCATTCCCGCTTAAGGGGTAGACCTGTTGTCCGCCGCATTCCCGACTAAGGGGTAGACCTGCTGTCCGCCTGCATTCCGACTAAGGGGTAGACCCTGTTGTCCGCCTGCATTCCCGACCAAGGGGTAGACCTGGTGTCCGCCGGCATTCCCGCTAAGGGGTAGACCTGTTGTCCGCCTGCATTCCCGCTTAAGGGGTAGACCTGTTGTCCGCCTGCATTCCCGATTAAGGGGTAGACCTGTTGTCCGCCTGCATTCCCGCTTAAGGGGTAGACCTGTTGTCCGCCCCTATTCCCTGAGGTAGACCTGTCCGCCTGCATTCCCGATTAAGGGGTAGACCTGCTGTCCGCCGGCATTCCCGCTTAAGGGTAGACCTGTTGTCCGCCGGCATTCCCGATTAAGGGGTAGACCTGTTGTCCGCCTGCATTCCCGATTAAGGGGTAGACCTGGTGTCCGCCTGCATTCCTGATTAGTGGGTAGACCTGTTGTCCGCCTGCATTCCCGCTTAAGGGGTAGACCTGGTGTCCGCCCTGCATTCCCGATTAGGGGTAGACCTGTTGTCCGCCTGCATTCCCGCTTAAGGGGTAGACCTGTTGTCCGCCGTGCATTCCCGCTTAAGGGGTAGACCTGCTGTCCGCCTGGGCATTCCCGCTTAAGGGGTAGACCTGTTGTCCGCCTGCATTCCTCGATTAAGGGGTAGACCTGTTGTCCGCCGGCATTCCCGCCTTAAGGGGTAGACCTGTTGTCCGCCTGCATTCCCGACTAGGGGTAGACCTGTTGTCCGCCTGCATTCCCGATTAAGGGGTAGACCTGGTGTCCGCCTGCATTCCCGATTAAGGGGTAGACCTGTTGTCCGCCCGGCATTCCCGACTAAGGGGTAGACCTGTTGTCCGCCTGCATTCCCGATTAAGGGTAGACCTGGTGTCCGCCTGCATTCCCCGATTAAGGGGTAGACCTGGTGTCCGCCTGCATTCCCGACTAAGGGGTAGACCTGGTGTCCGCCTGCATTCCCGATTAAGGGGTAGACCTGTTGTCCGCCTGCATTCCCGATTAAGGGTAGACCTGGTGTCCGCCTGCATTCCCGCTAAGGGTAGACCTGTTGTCCGCCGGCATTCCCGCTTAAGGGGTAGACCTGTTGTCCGCCTGCATTCCCGCTTAAGGGGTAGACCTGTTGTTCGCCTGCATTCCTGATTACTGGGTAGACCTGTTGTCCGCCTGCATTCCCGATTAAGGGGTAGACCTGTTGTCCGCCTGCATTCCCGATTAAGGGGTAGACCTGCTGTCCGCCGGCATTCCCGCTTAAGGGGTAGACCTGTTGTCCGCCTGCATTCCCGCTTAGGGGTAGACCTGTTGTCCGCCCGGCATTCCTGATTAAGGGGTAGACCTGGTGTCCGCCTGCATTCCCGCTTAAGGGGTAGACCTGGTGTCCGCCGCATTCCCGCTTAAGGGGTAGACCTGTTGTCCGCCTGCATTCTCGATTAAGGTAGACCTGGTGTCCGCCGGCATTCCCGACTAAGGGGTAGACCTGGTGTCCGCCGGCATTCCCGACTTAAGGGGTAGACCTGATGTCCGCCGGCATTCCCGATTAAGGGTAGACCTGGTGTCCGCCGGCATTCCCGCTCAAGGGGTAGACCTGTTGTCCGCCTGCATTCCCCGATTAAGGGGTAGACCTGTTGTCCGCCGGCATTCCCGCATTAAGGGGTAGACCTGTTGTCCGCCTGCATTCCCGCTTAAGGGGTAGACCTGGTGTCCGCCTGCATTCCCGACTAAGGGGTAGACCTGGTGTCCGCCTGCATTCCCGACTAAGGGGTAGACCTGTTGTCCGCCTGCATTCCCGCTTAAGGGGTAGACCTGTTGTCCGCCTGCATTCCCGCTTAAGGGGTAGACCTGTTGTCCGCCGGCATTCCCGCATTAAGGGGTAGACCTGTTGTCCGCCTGCATTCCCGATTAAGGGGTAGACCTGTTGTCCGCCTGCATTCCCGATTAAGGGTAGACCTGTTGTCCGCCTGCATTCCCGACTTAAGGGTAGACCTGTTGTCCGCCTGCATTCCCGATTAAGGGTAGACCTGTTGTCCGCCGGCATTCCCGACTAAGGGGTAGACCTGTTGTCCGCCTGCATTCCCGATTAAGGGGTAGACCTGGTGTCCGCCTGCATTCCCGATTAAGGGGTAGACCTGTTGTCCGCCGGCATTCCCGCTTAAGGGGTAGACCTGTTGTCCGCCTGCATTCCCGATTAAGGGTAGACCTGTTGTCCGCCTGCATTCCCGACTAAGGGTAGACCTGTTGTCCGCCTGCATTCCCGACTAAGGGGTAGACCTGCTGTCCGCCTGCATTCCCGCTTAAGGGGTAGACCTGTTGTCCGCCGGCATTCCCGACTTAAGGGGTAGACCTGTTGTCCGCCTGCATTCCCGATTAAGGGGTAGACCTGTTGTCCGCCTGCATTCCCGATTAAGGGGTAGACCTGTTGTCCGCCTGCATTCCCGATTAAGGGGTAGACCTGGTGTCCGCCTGCATTCCCCGACTAAGGGGTAGACCTGTTGTCCGCCGGCATTCCCGATTAAGGGGTAGACCTGTTGTCCGCCGGCATTCCCGCATTAAGGGGTAGACCTGGTGTCCGCCTGCATTCCCGATTAAGGGGTAGACCTGTTGTCCGCCTGCATTCCCGACTGAAGGGGTAGACCTGGTGTCCGCCGGCATTCCCGCTTAAGGGGTAGACCTGTTGTCCGCCTGCATTCCCGATTAAGGGTAGACCTGTTGTCCGCCCGCATTCCCGATTAAGGGGTAGACCTGTTGTCCGCCTGCATTCCCGATTAAGGTAGACCTGTTGTCCGCCTGCATTCCCGATTAAGGGGTAGACCTGTTGTCCGCCTGCATTCCCGATTAAGGGGTAGACCTGGTGTCCGCCTGCATTCCCGATTAAGGGGTAGACCTGGTGTCCGCCTGCATTCCCGACTAAGGGGTAGACCTGTTGTCCGCCTGCATTCCCGCTTAAGGGGTAGACCTGTTGTCCGCCGGCATTCCCGCTTAAGGGTAGACCTGTTGTCCGCCTGCATTCCCGATTAGGGGTAGACCTGTTGTCCGCCGTGCATTCCCGATTAAGGGGTAGACCTGTTGTCCGCCTGCATTCCCGATTAAGGGGTAGACCTGTTGTCCGCCTGCATTCCCGATTAAGGGGTAGACCTGTTGTCCGCCGGCATTCCCGACTAAGGGTAGACCTGTTGTCCGCCGGCATTCCCGCTTAAGGGGTAGACCTGTTGTCCGCCTGCATTCCCGCTTAAGGGGTAGACCTGGTGTCCGCCTGCATTCCCGCATTAAGGGGTAGACCTGTTGTCCGCCTGCATTCCCGATTAAGGGGTAGACCTGTTGTCCGCCTGCATTCCCGATTAGGGGTAGACCTGTTGTCCGCCTGCATTCCCGATTAAGGGTAGACCTGTTGTCCGCCTGCATTCCCGATTAAGGGGTAGACCTGTTGTCCGCCGGCATTCCCGCTTAAGGGGTAGACCTGTTGTCCGCCTGCATTCCCGATTAAGGGGTAGACCTGTTGTCCGCCTGCATTCCCGATTAAGGGGTAGACCTGTTGTCCGCCTGCATTCCCGATTAAGGGGTAGACCTGTTGTCCGCCGGCATTCCCGCTTAAGGGGTAGACCTGTTGTCCGCCTGCATTCCCGATTAAGGGGTAGACCTGTTGTCCGCCTGCATTCCCGCTAAGGGGTAGACCTGTTGTCCGCCTGCATTCCCGCTTAAGGGGTAGACCTGTTGTCCGCCTGCATTCCCGATTAAGGGGTAGACCTGTTGTCCGCCTGCATTCCCGATTAAGGGGTAGACCTGTTGTCCGCCGGCATTCCCGCTAAGGGGTAGACCTGTTGTCCGCCCGTATTCCCGATTAGGGGTAGACCTGTTGTCCGCCTGCATTCCCGATTAAGGGTAGACCTGGTGTCCGCCTGCATTCCCGATTAAGGGGTAGACCTGTTGTCCGCCGGCATTCCCGCTAAGGGGTAGACCTGTTGTCCGCCTCTTATTCCCGATTAGGGGTAGACCTGTTGTCCGCCTGCATTCCCGATTAAGGGGTAGACCTGTTGTCCGCCGGCATTCCCGCTTAAGGGGTAGACCTGTTGTCCGCCCGCATTCCCGATTAGGGGTAGACCTGTTGTCCGCCTGCATTCCCGATTAAGGGGTAGACCTGTTGTCCGCCCTGCATTCCCGATCAGGGGTAGACCTGTTGTCCGCCTGCATTCCCGACTAAGGGGTAGACCTGTTGTCCGCCTGTATTCCCGATTAAGGGGTAGACCTGTTGTCCGCCTGCATTCCCGATTAAGGGGTAGACCTGTTGTCCGCCGGCATTCCCGCTTAAGGGGTAGACCTGTTGTCCGCCCGCATTCCCGATTAAGGGCAGACCTGTTGTCCGCCTGCATTCCCGACTAAGGGGTAGACCTGTTGTCCGCCTGCATTCCCGATTAAGGGGTAGACCTGTTGTCCGCCTGCATTCCCGATTAAGGGGTAGACCTGTTGTCCGCCTGCATTCCCGACTTAGGGGTAGACCTGTTGTCCGCCTCGCATTCCCGATTAGGGGTAGACCTGTTGTCCGCCTGCATTCCCGATTAAGGGGTAGACCTGGTGTCCGCCTGCATTCCCGCTTAAGGGGTAGACCTGTTGTCCGCCTGCATTCCCGATTAAGGGGTAGACCTGTTGTCCGCCTGCATTCCCGATTAAGGGGTAGACCTGTTGTCCGCCTGCATTCCCGATTAAGGGTAGACCTGTTGTCCGCCTGCATTCCCGATTAAGGGGTAGACCTGTTGTCCGCCTGCATTCCCGATTAAGGGGTAGACCTGTTGTCCGCCTGCATTCCCGATTAAGGGGTAGACCTGTTGTCCGCCGGCATTCCCGCTTAAGGGGTAGACCTGTTGTCCGCCTGTATTCCCGATTAAGGGGTAGACCTGTTGTCCGCCTGCATTCCCGATTAAGGGGTAGACCTGTTGTCCGCCTGCATTCCCGCTTAAGGGGTAGACCTGTTGTCCGCCGGCATTCCCGCTTAAGGGGTAGACCTGTTGTCCGCCTGCATTCCCGATTAAGGGGTAGACCTGTTGTCCGCCTGCATTCCCGATTAAGGGGTAGACCTGTTGTCCGCCTGCATTCCCGATTAAGGGGTAGACCTGTTGTCCGCCTGCATTCCCGATTAAGGGGTAGACCTGTTGTCCGCCCGCATTCCCGCTTAAGGGGTAGACCTGTTGTCCGCCTGCATTCCCGATTAAGGGGTAGACCTGTTGTCCGCCTGCATTCCCGATTAAGGGGTAGACCTGTTGTCCGCCTGCATTCCCGCTTAAGGGGTAGACCTGGTGTCCGCCGGCATTCCCGATTAAGGGTAGACCTGTTGTCCGCCTGCATTCCCGATTAAGGGGTAGACCTGTTGTCCGCCTGCATTCCCGATTAAGGGTAGACCTGTTGTCCGCCCGCATTCCCGATTAAGGGGTAGGACCTGTTGTCCGCCTGCATTCCCGATTAAGGGTAGACCTGTTGTCCGCCTGCATTCCCGCTTAAGGGGTAGACCTGTTGTCCGCCGGCATTCCCGCTAAAGGGGTAGACCTGTTGTCCGCCCGTATTCCCGATTAGGGGTAGACCTGTTGTCCGCCTGCATTCCCGATTAAGGGGTAGACCTGTTGTCCGCCGGCATTCCCGCTTAAGGGGTAGACCTGTTGTCCGCCCGCATTCCCGATTAGGGGTAGACCTGCTGTCCGCCTGCATTCCCGATTAAGGGGTAGACCTGCTGTCCGCCCGCTATTCCCGATTAAGGGTAGACCTGTTGTCCGCCTGCATTCCCGATTAAGGGGTAGACCTGTTGTCCGCCCGCTATTCCCGATTAGGGTAGACCTGTTGTCCGCCTGCATTCCCGATTAAGGGGTAGACCTGTTGTCCGCCTGCATTCCCGCTTAAGGGGTAGACCTGCTGTCCGCCTGCATTCCCGATTAAGGGTAGACCTGTTGTCCGCCTGCATTCCCGATTAAGGGGTAGACCTGTTGTCCGGCCTGCATTCCCTGATTAAGGGTAGACCTGTTGTCCGCCTGCATTCCCGATTAAGGGGTAGACCTGTTGTCCGCCTGCATTCCCGACTAAGGGGTAGACCTGTTGTCCGCCTGCATTCCCGATTAAGGGGTAGACCTGGTGTCCGCCTGCATTCCCGCTTAAGGGGTAGACCTGTTGTCCGCCTGCATTCCCGCTTAAGGGGTAGACCTGTTGTCCGCCTGCATTCCCGATTAAGGGTAGACCTGTTGTCCGCCTGCATTCCCGACTAAGGGGTAGACCTGTTGTCCGCCTGCATTCCCGCTTAAGGGGTAGACCTGGTGTCCGCCTGCATTCCCGATTAAGGGTAGACCTGTTGTCCGCCGGCATTCCCGCTAAGGGGTAGACCTGTTGTCCGCCTGCATTCCCGATTAAGGGGTAGACCTGGTGTCCGCCTGCATTCCCGCCATTAAGGGTAGACCTGTTGTCCGCCGTGCATTCCCGCTAAGGGGTAGACCTGTGTCCGGCCCGCATTCCTGATTAAGGGGTAGACCTGTTGTCCGCCTGCATTCCCGACTAAGGGGTAGACCTGGTGTCCGCCTGCATTCCCGCTTAAGGGGTAGACCTGTTGTCCGCCTGCATTCCCGATTAAGGGGTAGACCTGGTGTCCGCCTGCTATTCCCGATTAAGGGGTAGACCTGTTGTCCGCCTGCATTCCCGCTTTAAGGGGTAGACCTGTTGTCCGCCGGCATTCCCGCT
>JAKWBO010001104.1:0-5000 GCA_034336685.1 Luscinia luscinia
GCGGGCGGCCCGAGCCGCGGCGGTCCTCTCGGGCGCAGCGCCGGGCTACTGAGGGAAACCCCGGGCCTCGAGACGGACGGCCGCGGCGGTGGCAGCGGACGCCGGCGCGCCTCGCCTCGTGGACGCTCCCCGAAGGTGGCAGCGGGAGGCACACTGGCGGGGCCATGCAGGTCGTTTCCTCGCCCCAGGGTCAGGTACCTAGCGCTCCGCGCCTCGGCGGCCCATGCCATCCCCGCCGGCTTTTTTCCTCGGCGTCGCCACACGCCGTTGGGGGCCGAAGGGAGAGGGCCGCCGGCCGGGCGGAGGTTTAAAGACTCGGGCGCTCGGCACGCGCCTCGCCGCGGCGGCGGGCGGCCGGCAGCGAGCGGTGCCGGGCGGCGGCGGCGCGCCGCCATCCGCGAGGGGGTAGGGAGCAGCCCGCTCCCGCCGATCCCCGCGCGCGGTGGCGCTCCGCGGCTCGCCGGCCGCGCCCCTCCCTCTCGCTGTCGGTCGGCGTCCCCGCGGGCGGGGGCAGCCGTGTTTTGCCGGGAGGGGCGCCTGCCCCCTCTCTGGGCGGCCCGGTCTCGGCGGAGAGACCGCGCTGCAAGCGAACCGGGTCCGGCCGCGGGCCGACCCGCCGCTCGACACGGGGCCTCGCCCGGCTGCTGGCGGTGCCTCAGCCCTACGCCGGCCGCTGGGTGGCGGCCGCCGGGCCCGCCACGCCTTCGCCTCTCGGTCGCCGGGCGCGCGCCTGGCGCGCCCGGGCGCCGGGCGCTGTGGCCGCTGCCGCCCTCTTGCCTCGGACGGCCTCGTGCCCTAAGGGCGCCGGCGGCGGCCGCCGGCCGCCGGCCATCCCTCCTGTCTCGAGCGGCCTCTCCCTTGCCGTGCCGTGCCGCGCCCGGCGAGCGCGGGCGACCCCCGTACCGGTGTGGCGGCGCCGCCGCCGGGTCAGTGTCGCCCCCGCCCGTCGCTTCCCCGTCGCTCTTTCCTTTCCCGGCCGCGTGCGGGCCGGAAGGGTTAAGGCGCGCGGGCGGCCGCGGGGCCGCTGCCCCGCGCGCTCGGTCCCCGAGCGGAAGCGAGGGAGCGGGCGTTGCCCCCCGGCTGAGCGCCAGACGCCTGCCGCCGGGCGCGTGCCCGGCGGCAGGGGCTCCTCCCGGCGGGGCGAAGGGCGGCGGCGGCGGTCCCGGGCGGCGGCTCCCGGGCGGCGGCGGGTCTCGCCGACCTCGGCCAGGTTTCCGGGCGGCCGCCGGGCTCTCGGCCGGCGGCGGGGGAGAGCCGTCCCGCGAGGAGGGGTTGCGCCGGCGGAAGGAGCGGCGGTGGCCGGCCGGCGCCCCCGCGGGCGTCCGTAAGGCCGCTGGGAAGGCCGGCCGCGGCCGGCGCTGGGCGGCCTTGGCGCTGCAGTCCGCCGGATCGGCCGAGGCTAAAGGCGCGGGCGGAAGCGTGAGCGGGTCGGCGGCGGCCTCGCCGCGCCCGGCCGCGAAGGCGCCTTTGGGGGTCCCGTGAGCGAGGTCGGGCGGGCCGCCGTCCCGCGGGCGGTGCGGTCCGGTCCGTCCGCGTTGGCCGCGAAGGCGCCAGCTCTCCTTGCAGAGGTCGGGCCGAGCCCGGGCGCCTGGGCCGCCTCCGAAGAGCTAAGGGCCTTGCCGGCGGCGCTTCCCCCCGCCCTGGCGCTGGGGAGGCGGTCGGGGCGCGGGCCCCCGCCATTCGGGCCGGCCTTCGGAGCGAAGGTGGGTTTTTTCCTCCTGTCTCTCCTCCGCTTCGAATGACGCCTGTGTGCTCGTGACGGTCGCAGCTAGTGGGGCCGCCGCTGGCGCTGGCGGTCCCGCCCTCCGCGCCCGCTGGAGTCGGTGCCGAAAGCCAGACAACTCTTAGCGGTGGATCACTCGGCTCGTGGCGTCGATGAAGAACGCAGCTAGCTGCGAGAATTAATGTGAATTGCAGGACACATTGATCATCGACACTTCGAACGACTTGCGCCCCCGGGTTCTCCCGGGCTACGCCTCGTCTGAGCCGCCGCTGACGATCAATCGCCGCCCCGGGGGGCCCTCCCGGCGGCGCGGCTGGGGTGGCTCTCGCAGGTCCGCTCGGGCGCGGGCGAGAGGCGACGGCCGGTCGTCCTCGCCGCCGCGAAGGGCCTTCGCCCCCTAAAGGCAGACTCGGGAGCGCTCCGCAGCTCCCCGCCTCCCGGAACGAGCCGCTGGGGCGGAGCTCGTCCTGCCGCGAGAAGCCGCGCCGCGCGCGGCGAGGCGGCGGCGGCCGGGTAAGAGCGAGAGAGACGGCGTCGGAGACGCCGCGGGCGGGTGCGAGCGAGCGAGCGAGCGAGAGAGGGCGAGAGGGAGGCGAGGCGCGGGCTCGCCCCCGGCTCCACTCGCCGGGCGGCTGTCTGCGGGTGGGTACCGCGCCGGTACCGTGCTCGCCGCTGCCGCTACAAGGCCGGGCGCGAGCGCCGGGACGGGGGCGCAACCCCGCCCTCGTTGTCCCGAGCGCCCCTCCTCCTCCTCTCCTCGTCAGCGGTCGGTCGTCGTCCGCTGGGCGCCGGCGAGCCGCGCCGTCGCGCTTGTCGCTCTCCCCGCTGCAGGTCGCCGCGCGCGCGCCCGGGCGCCGGCCGGTTCCTCGGTCAGGGCCGCTCTGCCGCGATGCCTCTGTTCGGTTCTCGCCTCCGGGATGGGAGTCTCCGTGTCCGCGGTCTTCTCTCCGTCCCCGCCCGCCTCCGTTGTCTCCTCTCTGTGGTGGCGCGCGGGCGCCAGTGTTTCGGTGAGGAGGAGGGGGATGGAAAGAAAGGGGGAGGAAGGGACGCGGCGCTGCACGTAAACCGTCCCGTCCGTCTCGTCTGGCCGGCCGCCCGCGAGGGGCGGGCGCGGCGTGAGCGGCGGTGGCGCAGCTCTGGGCTTGCCACCTCAGATCAGACGTGGCGACCCGCTGAATTTAAGCATATTAGTCAGCGGAGGAAAAGAAACTAACGAGGATTCCCTCAGTAACGGGCGAGCTAAGAGGGAAAAGCCCAGCGCCGAATCCGCCCCGCGGTGGGGCGCGGACATGTGGCGACAGAAGCCCCCTCCCCGGCGGCGCCTCGGGGGACCCAAGTCCTTAGGATCGAGGGCCGCAGCCCGCTGGACGGTGTGAGGCCGGTAGCGCCCTCAGGCGCCGCCGGGCCCGGGGCTTCGGAGTCGGGTTGCTTGGGAATGCAGCCCAAAGCGGGTGGTAAACTCCATCTAAGGCTAAATACCGGCACGAGACCGACAGCCAACAAGCACCGAAGGGAAAGTTGAAAAGAACTTTGAAGAGAGAGTTCAAGAGGGCGTGAAACCGTTAAGAGGTAACGGTGGGCCCGCGTAGTCCGCCTCGGAGGATTCAACCCGCGAAGTCGCCGGTCGGCCGGGCGCGGGTCGTGGCGGATCCTCGCTCCTCCTCCCTCCGTCCCCTCGGCGCCCACCGCGGGGCGGGCCGGGGGCGGGCCGGCGCTGGGACCGCCGCCCGGCCGGCAGTCGGCCCTGGCCGGGCGATTTCCTCCGCTGGCGTGCGCCGCGACCGGCCCGGGTCGGCTGGGGTAGCCTCCGGCGGGTAGGTGGCCCGGCGCCGCCTCGCGAGCGAACGAGCGGCGGCCGGGTGTTAGAGCCCCCGGGCAGCAGGTCTCGCCAATCCCGGGCCGAGGGAGAGGACCGCCGCCGCGCTCTCCTCCCCCCCCTCGGCCGGGCGGGCGCCGTGACGGGGGGCGCCGCGCTTCACCCTCTCTCCTTCCCGCTTTTCTTCCTCCCTCCGGGGGTTGGGGGGCGGGTTGGGGGCGGCGCCTCGCAGCGCGGGCGCTTGGCGCGGGGTGCGGGGTCGGGCTCGCCGCCCCCGGGCGCCGCTGTCAACCGGGGCGGACTGTCCTCAGTGCGCCTCGAGCGCGGGCGCCGGCCGGGCCGGGCCGATTGGGGCCGCGCCTGTTGTGGGGCGCCCGGGTCCGCGGCGATGTCGGCTACCCACCCCGACCCGTCTTGAAACACGGACCAAGGAGTCTAACACGGCGCGAGTCAGGGGCCCGTGCGGAAAGCCCGCGGCGAATGATGGTGAGGGCCGGCGTCCGCCGGCCGAGGTGGGATCCCGGGCGCTGCCGCCCCCGGGCGACCACCGGCCCGTCTTCGCCTGCCGCGCTCTCGTCCGCGGGGGGCCGGGAGGTGGAGCGGAGCGCACGCCGCTAGGACCCTAAAGATGGTGAACTATGCCTGGCAGGGCGGCCAGAGGAAACTCTGGTGGAGGTCCGTAGCGTCCTGACGGCAAATCGGTCGTCCGACCCGGGTCTAGGGGCGAAGACTAATCGGAACTATCTAGTAGCTGGTTCCCTCCCAAGTTTCCCTCAGGATAGCTGGGCGCCGCAATGGGCAGTTTTACCCGGTAAAGCTAATGATTAGAGGTCTTGGGGCCTAAACGATCTCAACCTATTCTCAAACTTTCAATGGTAGGCCGCTCGCTGGCTTTTGGAGCCGGGCCATGGAATGCGAGTGCCCAGTGGGCCACTTTTGGTAAGCAGAACTGGCGCTGCGGGATGAACCGAACGCCGGGTTAAGGCGCCCGATGCCGACGCTTCATCAGAGCCCAGAAAAGGTGTTGGTTGATCTAGACAGCAGGACGGTGGCCATGGAAGTCGGAATCCGCTAAGGAGTGTGTAACAACTCACCCGCCTAATCAACTAGCCCTGAAAATGGATGGCGCTGGAGCCGTCGGGCCCATACCCGGCCGTCAGCCGGCAGTGCGAAGACTAGCGGGGCTAGGCCGCCACGTAGTAGGAGGGCCGCTGCGTGAGCCTCAAGCCTGGGGCGCGGGCCCGGGTGGAGCCGCCGCAGGTGCAGATCTTGGTGGTAGTAGCAAATATTCAAACGAGAGCTTTGAAGGCCGGTGGAGCAGGGTTCCATGTGAACAGCAGTTGAACATGGGTCAGTCGGTCCTAAGCGATAGGCGAGCGCCGCTCCGAAGGGGCGGGCGATGGCCTCCGCTGCCCTCAGCCGATCGAAAGGGAGTCGGGTTCAGATCCCCGAATCCGGAGT
>JAKWBO010001104.1:10000-18893 GCA_034336685.1 Luscinia luscinia
TTAAGCGGGAAGGCAGGCGGACAACAGGTCTACCCCTTAAGCGGGAATGCCGGGCGGACAACAGGTCTACCCCTTAAGCGGGAATGCCGGGCGGACACCAGGTCTACCCCTTAATCGGGAATGCAGGCGGACACCAGGTCTACCCCTTAATCAAGAATGCAGGCGGACAACAGGTCTACCCCTTTAGCGGGAATGCCGGGCGGACAACAGGTCTACCCCTTAATCGGGAATGCAGGCGGACACCAGGTCTACCCCTTAATCGGGAATGCAGGCGGACAACAGGTCTACCCCTAATCGGGAATACGGGCGGACAACAGGTCTACCCCTTAAGCCGGAATGCCGGGCGGACAACAGGTCTACCCCTTAATCGGGAATGCAGGCGGACAACAGGTCTACCCCTTAAGCCGGAAAGCCGGGCGGACACCAGGTCTACCCCTTAAGCGGGAATGCAGGCGGACAACAGGTCTACCCCTTAAGCGGGAAAGCCGGGCGGACACCAGGTCTACCCCTTAATCGGGAAGGCAGGCGGACACCAGGTCTACCCCTTAAGCGGGAATGCCGGGCGGACAACAGGTCTACCCCTTAAGCGGGAATGCCGGCGGACACCAGGTCTACCCCTTAATCGGGAATGCAGGCGGACACCAGGTCTACCCCTTAATCAAGAATGCAGGCGGACAACAGGTCTACCCCTTTAGCGGGAATGCCGGGCGGACAACAGGTCTACCCCTTAATCGGGAATGCAGGCGGACACCAGGTCTACCCCTTAATCGGGAATGCAGGCGGACAACAGGTCTACCCCTAATCGGGAATACGGGCGGACAACAGGTCTACCCCTTAATCGGGAATGCAGGCGGACAACAGGTCTACTCCCTTAAGCCGGAATGCCGGGCGGACAACAGGTCTACCCCTTAACTCGGAATGCAGGCGGACAACAGGTCTACCCCTTAACGCGGGAATGCAGGCGGACACCAGGTCTACCCCTTAATCGGGAATGCAGGCGGACAACAGGTCTACCCCTTAACGGGAATGCCGGGCGGACAACAGGTCTACCCCTTAAGCGGGAATGCAGGCGACAACAGGTCTACCCCTTAAGTCGGGAATGCCGGCGGACACCAGGTCTACCCCTTAATCGGGAAGGCAGGCGACACCAGGTCTACCCCTTAAGCGGGAATGCCGGCGGACAACAGGTCTACCCCTAAGCGGGAATGCCGGCGGACAACAGGTCTACCCCTTAAGCCGGGAATGCCGGGCGGACACCAGGTCTACCCCTTAATCGGGAATGCAGGCGACACCAGGTCTACCCCTTAACTCGGAATGCAGGCGGACAACAGGTCTACCCCTTAAGCGGGAATGCCGGGCGGACAACAGGTCTACCCCTTAAGCGGGAATGCAGGCGACACCAGGTCTACCCCTTAATCGGGAATGCAGGCGGACAACAGGTCTACCCCTTAACCGGGAATGCAGGGCGGACAACAGGTCTACCCCTTAATCGGGAATGCAGGCGGACAACAGGTCTACCCCTTAATCGGGAATGCAGGCGGACAACAGGTCTACCCCTTAATCGGGAATGCAGGCGACAATAGGTCTACCCCTAATCGGGAATACGGCGACAACAGGTCTACCCCTTAAGCGGGAATGCCGGGCGGACAACAGGTCTACCCCTTAATCGGGAATGCAGGCGGACAACAGGTCTACCCCTTAATCGGGAATGCAGGCGACACCAGGTCTACCCCTTAATCGGGAATGCAGGCGACAACAGGTCTACCCCTTAAGCCGGGAATGCCGGCGGACAACAGGTCTACCCCTTAATCGGGAATGCAGGCGGACAACAGGTCTACCCCTTAATCGGGAATACGGGCGGACAACAGGTCTACCCCTTAACGGGAATGCAGGCGGACAACAGGTCTACCCCTTAATCGGGAATACGGGCGGACAACAGGTCTACCCCTTAAGCGGGAATGCCGGGCGGACAACAGGTCTACCCCTTAACCGGAATGCAGGCGACAACAGGTCTACCCCTTAACGGGAATGCAGGCGGACAACAGGTCTACCCCTTAACCGGGAATGCCGGCGACAACAGGTCTACCCCTTAACTCGGAATGCCGGGCGACAACAGGTCTACCCCTTAATCGGGAATGCAGGCGACACCAGGTCTACCCCTTAATCGGGAATGCAGGCGGACAACAGGTCTACCCCTTAATCGGGAATGCAGGCGGACAACAGGTCTACCCCTTAAGCCGGGAATGCCGCGACAACAGGTCTACCCCTTAACTCGGGAATGCAGGCGGACAACAGGTCTACCCCTTAATCGGGAATGCAGGCGGACACCAGGTCTACCCCTTAACGGGAATGCAGGCGGACAACAGGTCTACCCCTTAATCGGGAATACGGGCGGACAACAGGTCTACCCCTTAAGCGGGAATGCCGGCGGACAACAGGTCTACCCCTTAATCGGGAATGCAGGCGGACAACAGGTCTACCCCTAATCGGGAATAAGGGCGGACAACAGGTCTACCCCTTAATCGGGAATGCAGGCGGACAACAGGTCTACCCCTGACCGGGAATAAGGGCGGACAACAGGTCTACCCCTTAATCGGGAATGCAGGCGACAACAGGTCTACCCCTAATCGGGAATACGGGCGGACAACAGGTCTACCCCTTAAGCGGGAATGCCGGCGGACAACAGGTCTACCCCTTAATCGGGAATGCAGGCGGACAACAGGTCTACCCCCTAATCGGGAATAAGGGCGGACAACAGGTCTACCCCTTTAGCGGGAATGCCGGCGGACAACAGGTCTACCCCTTAAGCGGGAATGCAGGCGGACACCAGGTCTACCCCTTAATCGGGAATGCAGGCGGACAACAGGTCTACCCCTAATCGGGAATACGGGCGGACAACAGGTCTACCCCTTGCCGGAATGCCGGGCGGACAACAGGTCTACCCCTTAATCGGGAATGCAGGCGGACAACAGGTCTACCTCTTAAGCGGGAAAGCCGGGCGGACACCAGGTCTACCCCTTAAGCGGGAATGCAGGCGGACAACAGGTCTACCCCTTAATCGGGAATGCAGGCGGACAACAGGTCTACCCCTTAATCGGGAATGCAGGCGGACAACAGGTCTACCCCTTAATCGGGAATACGGGCGACAACAGGTCTACCCCTTAAGCGGGAATGCCGGGCGGACAACAGGTCTACCCCTTAATCGGGAATGCAGGCGGACAACAGGTCTACCCCTTAATCGGGAATGCAGGGCGGACAACAGGTCTACCCCTTAATCGGGAATGCAGGCGACAACAGGTCTACCCCTTAATCGGGAATGCAGGCGACAACAGGTCTACCCCTTAATCGGGAATGCAGGCGGACAACAGGTCTACCCCTTAATCGGGAATACGGGCGGACAACAGGTCTACCCCTTAAGCGGGAATGCCGGCGGACAACAGGTCTACCCCTTAATCGGGAATGCAGGCGGACAACAGGTCTACCCCTAATCGGGAATAAGGGCGGACAACAGGTCTACCCCTTTAACGGGAATGCCGGCGGACAACAGGTCTACCCCTTGCCGGAATGCAGGCGGACACCAGGTCTACCCCTTAATCGGGAATGCAGGCGGACAACAGGTCTACCCCTAATCGGGAATACGGGCGGACAACAGGTCTACCCCTTGCCGGAATGCCGGGCGGACAACAGGTCTACCCCTTAATCGGGAATGCAGGCGGACAACAGGTCTACCCCTTAAGCGGGAATGCCGGCGGACACCAGGTCTACCCCTTAAGCGGGAATGCAGGCGGACAACAGGTCTACCCCTTAACCGGGAATGCAGGCGGACAACAGGTCTACCCCTAATCAAGGGAATGCCGGCGACAACAGGTCTACCCCTTAAGCCGGAATGCCGGCGGACAACAGGTCTACCCCTTAATCGGGAATGCAGGCGGACAACAGGTCTACCCCTTAACCGGGAATGCAGGCGGACACCAGGTCTACCCCTTGACCGGAATGCAGGCGACAACAGGTCTACCCCTTAAGCCGGGAATGCCGGCGGACAACAGGTCTACCCCTTAACTCGGAATGCAGGCGGACAACAGGTCTACCCCTTAAGCGGGAATGCCGGCGGACACCAGGTCTACCCCTTAACGGGAATGCAGGCGGACAACAGGTCTACCCCTTAACCGGAATACGGGCGGACAACAGGTCTACCCCTTAACCGGAATGCCGGCGGACAACAGGTCTACCCCTTAATCGGGAATGCAGGCGGACAACAGGTCTACCCCTAAGCGGGAATACGGGCGGACAACAGGTCTACCCCTTAATCGGGAATGCAGGCGGACAACAGGTCTACCCCTAATCGGGAATGCGGCGACAACAGGTCTACCCCTTAATCGGGAATGCAGGCGACACCAGGTCTACCCCTTAAGCGGGAATGCGGCGGACAACAGGTCTACCCCTTAAGCGGGAATGCCGCGGACAACAGGTCTACCCCTTAATCGGGAATGCAGGCGGACAACAGGTCTACCCCTTAATCGGAATGCAGGCGACAACAGGTCTACCCCTTAAGCGGGAATGCAGGCGGACAACAGGTCTACCCCCTTAATCGGGAATGCAGGCGGACAACAGGTCTACCCCTTAATCGGGAATGCAGGCGGACAACAGGTCTACCCCTTAATCGGGAATGCAGGCGACAACAGGTCTACCCCTTAAGCGGGAATGCCGGCGGACAACAGGTCTACCCCTTAATCGGGAATGCAGGCGGACAACAGGTCTACCCCTTAACTCGGAATGCAGGCGGACACCAGGTCTACCCCTTAATCGGGAATGCAGGCGGACAACAGGTCTACCCCTTAACGGAATGCCGGGCGGACAACAGGTCTACCCCTTAAGCGGGAATGCCGGCGGACAACAGGTCTACCCCTTAATCGGGAATGCAGGCGGACAACAGGTCTACCCCTTAATCGGGAATGCAGGCGGACAACAGGTCTACCCCTTAATCGGGAATGCGGGCGGACAACAGGTCTACCCCTTAAGCGGGAATGCCGGGCGGACAACAGGTCTACCCCTTAATCGGGAATGCCGGCGGACAACAGGTCTACCCCCTAATCGGAATGCAGGCGACAACAGGTCTACCCCTTAATCGGGAATGCAGGCGGACAACAGGTCTACCCCTTAACCGGGAATGCGGGCGACAACAGGTCTACCCCTTAAGCCGGAATGCCGGGCGGACAACAGGTCTACCCCTTAACCCGGAATGCAGGCGGACAACAGGTCTACCCCTAATCGGGAATACGGGCGGACAACAGGTCTACCCCTTAAGCGGGAATGCCAGGCGGACAACAGGTCTACCCCTTAATCGGGAATGCAGGCGGACAACAGGTCTACCCCTTAACCGGAATGCAGGCGGACAACAGGTCTACCCCTTAACTCGGGAATGCAGGCGGACAACAGGTCTACCCCCTAACTCGGAATACGGGCGGACAACAGGTCTACCCCTTAAGCGGGAATGCCGGGCGGACAACAGGTCTACCCCTTAATCGGGAATGCAGGCGGACAACAGGTCTACCCCTTAATCGGGAATGCAGGCGGACACCAGGTCTACCCCTTAATCGGGAATGCAGGCGGACAACAGGTCTACCCCTTAATCGGGAATACGGGCGGACAACAGGTCTACCCCTTAAGCGGGAATGCCGGCGGACAACAGGTCTACCCCTTAATCGGGAATGCAGGCGGACAACAGGTCTACCCCTTAATCGGGAATGCAGGCGGACAACAGGTCTACCCCTTAATCGGGAATGCAGGCGGACAACAGGTCTACCCTTAATCGGGAATGCAGGGCGGACAACAGGTCTACCCCTTAATCGGGAATGCAGGCGGACAACAGGTCTACCCCTTAATCGGGAATGGCGGGCGACAACAGGTCTACCCCCTAAGCGGGAATGCCGGCGGACAACAGGTCTACCCCTTAATCGGGAATGCAGGCGGACAACAGGTCTACCCCTAATCGGGAATAAGGGCGGACAACAGGTCTACCCTTTAGTCGGGAATGCCGGCGGACAACAGGTCTACCCCTAATCGGGAATGCAGGCGGACAACAGGTCTACCCCTTAATCGGGAATGCAGGCGGACAACAGGTCTACCCTCTAATCGGGAATACGGGCGGACAACAGGTCTACCCCTTAAGCGGGAATGCCGGGCGGACAACAGGTCTACCCCTTAATCGGAATGCAGGCGGACAACAGGTCTACCTCTTAATCGGGAATGCAGGCGGACAACAGGTCTACCCCTTAATCGGGAATGCAGGCGGACAACAGGTCTACCCCTTAATCGGGAATGCAGGCGACAACAGGTCTACCCCTTAATCGGGAATGCAGGCGGACAACAGGTCTACCCCTTAATCGGGAATGCAGGCGGACAACAGGTCTACCCCTTAATCGGGAATGCAGGCGGACAACAGGTCTACCCCTTTAATCGGGAATGCAGGCGGACAACAGGTCTACCCCTTAATCGGGAATGCAGGCGGACAACAGGTCTACCCCTTAAGTCGGGAATGCAGGCGGACAACAGGTCTACCCCTTAAGCCGGAATGCAGGCGGACAACAGGTCTACCCCTTAATCGGGAATGCAGGCGGACAACAGGTCTACCCCTTAATCGGGAATGCCGGGCGGACACCAGGTCTACCCCTTAATCGGGAATGCAGGCGGACAACAGGTCTACCCCCTTAAGCGGGAATGCGGGCGGACAACAGGTCTACCCCTTAATCGGGAATGCAGGCGGACAACAGGTCTACCCCTTAATCGGGAATACGGGCGGACAACAGGTCTACCCCTTGACCCGGAATGCCGGGCGGACAACAGGTCTACCCCTTAACCGGGAATGCAGGCGGACAACAGGTCTACCCCTTAACCGGGAACACGGGCGGACAACAGGTCTACCCCTTAATCGGGAATGCAGGCGGACAACAGGTCTACCCCTTAATCGGGAATACGGGCGACAACAGGTCTACCCCTTAAGCCGGAATGCCGGCGGACAACAGGTCTACCCCTTTAATCGGGAATGCAGGCGGACAACAGGTCTACCTCTAATCGGGAATACGGGCGGACAACAGGTCTACCCCTTAAGCGGGAATGCCGGGCGGACAACAGGTCTACCCCTTAATCGGGAATGCAGGCGGACAACAGGTCTACCCCTTAATCGGGAATGCAGGCGGACACCAGGTCTACCCTTAATCGGGAATGCAGGCGGACAACAGGTCTACCCCTAATCGGGAATGCGGCGACACAGGTCTACCCCTTAAGCGGGAATGCAGGCGACAACAGGTCTACCCCTTAATCGGGAATGCAGGCGGACAACAGGTCTACCCCTTAATCGGGAATGCAGGCGGACACCAGGTCTACCCCTTAATCGGGAATGCAGGCGGACAACAGGTCTACCCCTTAATCGGGAATACGGGCGGACAACAGGTCTACCCCTTAAGCTGGAATGCCGGGCGGACAACAGGTCTACCCCTTAATCGGGAATGCAGGCGGACAACAGGTCTACCCTCTAATCGGGAATAAGGGCGGACAACAGGTCTACCCTTAATCGGGAATGCAGGCGGACAACAGGTCTACCCCTGATCGGGAATACGGGCGGACAACAGGTCTACCCCTTAAGTCGGGAATGCAGGCGGACAACAGGTCTACCCCTTAATCGGGAATGCAGGCGGACAACAGGTCTACCCCTTAATCGGAATGCAGGCGGACAACAGGTCTACCCCTTAATCGGGAATGCAGGCGGACAACAGGTCTACCCCTTAATCGGGAATGCAGGCGACAACAGGTCTACCCTCAATCGGGAATGCAGGCGGACAACAGGTCTACCTCTTAATCGGGAATGCAGGGCGGACAACAGGTCTACCCCTTAATCGGAATGCAGGCGGACAACAGGTCTACCTTCTAATCGGGAATACGGGCGGACAACAGGTCTACCCCTTAGCCGGAATGCCGGGCGGACAACAGGTCTACCCCTTAATCGGGAATGCAGGCGGACAACAGGTCTACCCTTTAATCGGGAATGCAGGCGGACAACAGGTCTACCCCTTAATCGGGAATGCAGGCGGACAACAGGTCTACCCCTTAATCGGGAATGCAGGCGGACAACAGGTCTACCCCTTAAGCGGAATGCCGGCGGACAACAGGTCTACCCTTTAATCGGAATGCAGGCGGACAACAGGTCTACCCTTAATCGGGAATGCAGGCGGACAACAGGTCTACCCCTTAATCGGGAATGCAGGCGGACAACAGGTCTACCCCTTAATCGGAATGCGGGCGGACAACAGGTCTACCCCTTAATCGGAATGCAGCGGACAACAGGTCTACCCTCTAATCGGGAATGCAGGCGGACAACAGGTCTACCTCTTAGCCGGGAATGCCAGGCGGACAACAGGTCTACCCCCTTAATCGGGAATGCAGGCGGACAACAGGTCTACCCCTTAATCGGGAATGCAGGCGGACAACAGGTCTACCCTCTAATCGGGAATGCAGGCGGACAACAGGTCTACCTCTTAATCGGGAATGCAGGCGGACAACAGGTCTACTCCTTAATCGGGAATGCAGGCGGACAACAGGTCTACTCCCTTAATCGGGAATGCAGGCGGACAACAGGTCTACCCTTTAAGCGGAATGCCGGGTGGACAACAGGTCTACCCCTTAATCGGGAATGCAGGCGACAACAGGTCTACTCCCTAATCGGGAATAAGGGCGGACAACAGGTCTACTCCTTAAGCGGGAATGCCGGCGGACAACAGGTCTACTCCCTTAATCGGGAATGCAGGGCGGACAACTAGGTCTACCCCTTAATCGGGAATGCAGGCGGACACCAGGTCTACCCCTTAATCGGGAATGCAGGCGGACAACAGGTCTACCC
>JAKWBO010001105.1:0-18882 GCA_034336685.1 Luscinia luscinia
AGGATAAAAATGGGAATTCCCATAAATCCCACCCCAGAACTCACCAGGATCCCGTGGGCAGCTGCAGGTTTAGGATAAAAATGGCAATTCCCACAGACCCCACCCCAAACCCCGTTATCTCACCAGGAGTGGGCAGGCAGTGTGGATTTAGGATAAAAACAGGAATTCCCACAAACCCCACCCCCCCAGAGCCCGCTGTCTCACAGGGACTGCACTGGCAGCTTTGGGTTTAGGATAAAACCAGGAATTCCCACAAACTCCCCCCAGAGCCCGCTGTCTCACCGGGAGCGCGCCGGCAGCTGTGGGTTTAGGATAAAACCAGGAATTCCCACAGAGCTGCGGGTTTAGGATAAAACCAGGAATCCCCACAGAGCTGCAGGTTTAGGATAAAACCAGGAATTCCCTCAGACCCCCCCCAGAGCCCGCTGTCTCACCGGGAGCGCGCCGGCAGCTGCGGGTTTAGGATAAAACAGGAATTCCCACAAACCCCACCCCCAGAGCCCATTATCTCACTAGGATTGGGTGGGCAGCTGTGAGTTTAGGACACAACCAGGAATTCCCACAAACCCCACCCCAGAACTCACCGGGACTGTGCTGGCAGCTGTGAATTTAGGATAAAACCAGGAATTCCCACAGAGCTGTGGGTTTAGGATAAAACCAGGAATTCCCTCAGACCCCCCCCAGATCCCGCTGTCTCACCGGGAGCGCGCCGGCAGCTGCGGGTTTAGGATAAAACCAGGAATTCCCACAGACCCTGTTATCTCACTGGATCGGGTGGGCAGCTGTTTTAGGATAAAACCAGGAATTCCCACAGAGCTGTGGGTTTAGGATAAAACCAGGAATTCCCTCAGACCCCCCCAGAGCCCGCCGTCTCACCGGGAGCGCGCCGGCAGCTGCGGGTTTAGGATAAAACCAGAAATTCCCACAGAGCTGTGAATTTAGGATAAAACCAGGAATTCCCACAAACCCTGTTATCTCACTGGATCGGGTGGGCAGCTGTTTTAGGATAAAACCAGGAATTCCCTAAACCCCCCAGAGCCCGCTGTCTCACCGGGAGCGCGCCGGCAGCTGCGGGTTTAGGATAAAACCAGGAATTCCCACAGAGCTGTGAATTTAGGATAAAACCAGGAATTCCCTCAGACCCCCCAGAGCCCGCTGTCTCACCGGGAGCGCGCCGGCAGCTGCGGGTTGAGCGCGCAGGCGGCGATGCCGAACTGCTCCAGGAAGAGCTTGAGGCGGAAGGCGCGCGCCAGGCTGCCCACGAAGAGCAGCGCCCGGCCCCGCAGCAGCCGCAGCTTCAGCAGCGCCGCCAGCAGCAGGAACTTGTCCTCCTCCGTGTCACAGCACACCCGGAACTGCTGCAGCTGCGAGCGGCCCGGCAGGCGCGGCTCGGGGGGCAGCACGTGGACCTGCAACGGAGCGTGGGGTCAGGGATAGGAAATGGGGATTGGGGAGATGGGATTCCTGGGAGATGGGGCTCGGGGGGCAGCACGTGGACCTGCAACGGAGCGTGGGGGTCAGGGATGGGAAACGGGGATAAGGAGATGGGAGTCCTGGGAGATGGGGCTCAGGGGCAGGACGTGAATGTGGAACAGAGTGTGGGTCAGGGATGGGAAATGGGGGACTGGGGAGATGGGAGTCCTGGGAGATGGGGCTCAGGGGCAGCACGTGGACCTGCAACGGAGCGTGGGGGTCAGCGATGGGAAACGGGGGATAAGGAGATGGGAGTCCTGGGAGACAGCACCTGAACCTGGAACAGAGTGTGGGGTCAGGGACACAAAATGGGGAATTGGGGAGATGGGATTCCTGGGAGATGTGGGGCTCGGGGGGCAGCACGTGGACCTGCAACAGAGCGTGGGGTCAGGGATGGGAAATGGGGGATAAGGAGATGGGAGTCCTGGGAGATGGGGCTCGGGGGGCAGCACGTGAACCTGGAACAGAGTTTGGGGTCAGGGATGGGAAATGGGGGATAAGGAGCTGGAATTCCCAGGAGACAGCACCTGAACCTGGAACAGAGTGTGGGGTCAGGGATCTGGAAATGGGGAATTGGGAAATGGAATTCCTGGGAGATGTGGCTCAGGGGCAGGATGTGAACCTGGAACAGGAGTGTGGGGTCAGGGATGGGAAATGGGGGATTGGGGAGATGGGAGTCCTGGGAGATGGGGCTCGGGGGGCAGCACGTGGACCTGCAACAGAGTGTGGGGTCAGGGACACAAAATGGGGAATTGGGGACATAGAATTCCTGGGAGATGGGGCTCGGGGGCAGCACGTGGACCTGGAACAGAGTGTGGGGTCAGGAACCCAAAATGGGGGATAAGGAGCTGGAATTCCCGGGAGATGGGGCTCGGGGGGCAGGACGTGGACCTGCAACAGAGTGTGGGGTCAGGGATGGGAAATGGGGATTGGGGAGATGGGATTCCTGGGAGATGGGGCTCGGGGGCTGCACGTGAACCTGGAACAGAGTGTGGGTCAGGGATGGGAAATGGGGGATAAGGAGATGGGATTCCTGGGAGATGGGGCTCAGGGGCAGGATGTGAACCTGGAACAGAGTGTGGGGTCAGGGATGGGAAATGGGGGAATAAGGAACTGGAATTCCCAGGAGACAGCACCTGAACCTGGAATGGAGTTTGGGGTCAGGGATCTGAAATGGGGGCTAAGGAGCTGGGAGTCCTGAGAGATGGGGCTCAGGGGGCAGAACATGAACCTGGAATGGGAGTTTGGGGTCAGGGATGGGGAATGGGAGAGTGGGGAGATGGGAATCCCAACACCCAGAACTGATGCAGCTGGGAATGGCGAGGCAGATGGGGCCTGGGGGGCAGAACATGAACCTGGAACGGGAGTTTGGGGTCAGGGATGGGGAATGGGGGATAAGGAACTGGAATTTTCAGGAGACGGGGCTTGGGGGGCAGAACCTAAACCTGGAATGTGAGTTTGGGGTCAGGAACCCAAACTGGGGGATAAGGAGCTGGAATTCCCAGCAGACACAGCTCAGGGGGCAGGACATGAACCTGGAATGGGAATCTGGGGCCAGGAACCCAAAATGGGAGATTGGGGAGCTGGAATTCCCAGCAGCTGGAACTGCTGCAGCTGGGAGCGGCCCTAAAACTCACATCCCCAAAACAGGCTTCTGGGAATGGGACATTCCCAAATCCAGCTGTGCTCCTGTCCCCAAAATTCCAGGTTATAACCCCAAAACGTGCTCCTGGAAATGGTGCTCCCAAATCCTGGTGTTTCCCAGCCCCAAAATTCCAGGTTTTACCCCAAAATGTGCTCCTAGAACTGCAGAGTTCCCAAATCCCAGTGGATTTGGGAAATTCCAGCCCCAAAATTCCCAGTTACAGCCCCAAAATGTGCTCCTGGGAATGGGACATTCCCAAATTCCAGCATTTTCCCAGCCCCAAAATGTGCTCCTAGAACTGCAGTGCTCCCAAACCCCAATGTTTCCAAAATTCCAGGTTTTAACCCCAAAATGTGCTCCTGGGAATGATGTTTCCAAATCTTGGTATTTTCCCCAGCCCCAAAATTTCAGGTTATAACCCCGAAATGTGCTCCTGGGGACAGGACATTCCCAAATCTCAGTGTTTCCCACCCCCAAAATTCCCAGTTACAGCCCCAAAATGTGCTCCTGGGAATGGTGTTCCCAAACCCTGGTGTTTCCCCAGCCCCAAAATTCCTGGTTACTCCCAAAACATGCTCCTGGCCATGGGGCATTCCCAAATCCCAGAGTTTCCATCCCCAAAAATTCCAGGTTTTATAACCCCAAAATGTGCTCCTGGGGACAGGATATTCCCAAATCCCGGTGCTTCCTGTCCCCAAAATTCTGGGTCATAACCCCAAAATGTGCTCCTGGGGACAGGATATTCCCAAATCCCAGTGTTTCCCATCCCCAAAATGTGCTCCTGGGAATGGGGTGTCCCCAAATTCCAGCATTTTCCCATCCCAAAATGTGCTCCTGGGGACAGGATATTCCCAAATCCTGGTGCTCCCTGTCCCCAAAATTCTGGGTTCTAACCCCAAAATGTGCTCCTGGGAATGATGTTCCCAAACCCTGGTTTTCCCCAGCCCCAAAATTTTGGCTTACAGCCCCAAAATGTGCTCCTGGAAACAGGAGACATTCCCAAATCTTGGTGTTTCCATGCTCGCAAATTCCCAGGTCATAATCCCAAAACGTGCTCCTGGGGATGGGACATTCCCAAATCCCAGTGTTTTCCTGTCCCCAAATTCTGGGTCATAACCCCAAATTGTGCTCCTGGGAACGATGTTTCCAAATCCCAGTATTTTCCCCAGCCCCAAAATTTCAGGTTATAACCCCAAATGTGCTCCTGGGGACAGGATATTCCCAAATCCTGGTGTTTCCTGTCCCCAGAATTCTGGGTTATAACCCCAAAATGTGCTCCTGGGATGGGACATTCCCAAATTCAGCATTTTCCCATCCCAAAATGTGCTCCTGGGGACAGGATATTCCCAAATCCTGGTGCTTCCTCTCCCCAGAATTCTGGGTTCTAACCCCAAAACGTGCTCCTGGGGATGGGACATTCCCAAATCCTGGTGTTTCCTGTCCCCAGAATTCTGGGTTCTAACCCCAAACGTGCTCCTGGGGACAGGACATTCCCAAATCCTGGTGCTCCCTCTCCCCAGAATTCTGGGTTCTAACCCCAAACGTGCTCCTGGGATGGGACATTCCCAAATCCTGGTGTTTCCTGTCCCCAGAATTCTGGGTTCTAACCCCAAAATGTGCTCCTGGGATGGGACATTCCCAAATCCTGGTGCTTCCTCTCCCCAGAATTCTGGGTTCTAACCCCAAACGTGCTCCTGGGATGGGACATTCCCAAATCCTGGTGCTCCCTGTCCCCAGAATTCTGGGTTCTAACCCCAAACGTGCTCCTGGGATGTGACATTCCCAAATCCTGGTGCTCCCTCTCCCCAGAATTTTGGGTTCTAACCCCAAACGTGCTCCTGGGGACAGGACATTCCCAAATCCTGGTGTTTCCTGTCCCCAGAATTCTGGGTTCTAACCCCCAAACGTGCTCCTGGGGACAGGATATTCCCAAATCCTGGTGCTTCCTCTCCCAGAATTCTGGGTTCTAACCCCAAACGTGCTCCTGGGATGGGGCATTCCCAAATTCCAGCATTTTCCCAGCCCCAAAACGTGCTCCTGGGATGGGACATTCCCAAATCCCGGTGCTCCCTGTCCCCAGAATTCTGGGTTCTAACCCCAAACGTGCTCCTGGGATGGGACATTCCCAAATCCCGGTGTTTCTCTCCCCAGAATTCTGGGTTCTAACCCCAAACGTGCTCCTGGGATGGGACATTCCCAAATCCTGGTGTTTCTCTCCCCAGAATTCTGGGTTCTAACCCCAAACGTGCTCCTGGGATGGGACATTCCCAAATCCTGGTGTTCCCTGTCCCCAGAATTCTGGGTTCTAACCCCAAACGTGCTCCTGGGGACAGGACATTCCCAAATCCTGGTGTTCCCTGTCCCCAGAATTCTGGGTTCTAACCCCAAACGTTGCTCCTGGGATGGGACATTCCCAAATCCCAGTGCTCCCTGTCCCCAGAATTCTGGGTTCTAACCCCAAACGTGCTCCTGGGATGGGGCATTCCCAAATTCCAGCATTTTCCCAGCCCCCAAACGTGCTCCTGGGATGGGACATTCCCAAATCCTGGTGTTTCCTGTCCCCAGGATTCTGGTTCTAACCCCAAACGTGCTCCTGGGATGGGACATTCCCAAATCACAGTGCTCCTCTCCCCAGAATTCTGGGTTCTAATCCCAAACGTGCTCCTGGGATGGGACATTCCCAAATCCTGGTGTTTCCTCTCCCCAGAATTCTGAATTCTAACCCCAAACGTGCTCCTGGGATGGGGCATTCCCAAATTCAGCATTTTCCCAGCCCCAAAACGTGCTCCTGGGATGGGACATTCCCCAGGCTGGCTGTGCTCTGTCCCTGTCCCCTGCAAGCCCCCAGCCCCCACTCACGGGGTTGTGCAGCACCAGCTCCTGCAGCGCCTCCAGCTCGGGGTTCAGCGTGGCCGACACCAGCAGCGCCTGGTAGATCTTGGGCATGTGGCTGGGGGGACACGGGGGGTCAGGGGCACCCCAAAACCCCCCTGGGCACCCCAAAATCCCTCTGAGTGTCCCAACACTGCTTCAAACCACCCCCCAGAATCCCCATAAACCATCAGTGCCCCTCAAAAGCTTCAAGACCCCAAAATCTTTCAGTACCCCCCAAATTCTTGGTGTACGCTGAAATTTCATAGCCCCAAAACCTCTCAGTGCACCCCAAAACTCCTCATAGCCCCAAAACCTCTCAGTGCACCCCAAAACCTCTCAGAACCTGCAAACCCTCAACCCTGAGACCCTCAAACCCCCAAAATCTCAGTGCACCCCAAAACCTCCCAGAGCTCCCCAAAACTTCTCAGTGCCCCTAAATCTCTCAGAACCTCCAAACCCTCAACCCTGAGACCCTCAAACCCCCAAAATCTCAGTGCACCCCAAAACCTCCCAGAGTTCCCCAAAACCTCCCAGGGCTCCCCAAAATCTCAGTGTACCCCAAAACCTCCCAGAGTTCCCCGAAATCTCCCAGGGCTCCCCAAAATCTCAGTGCACCCCAAAACCTCCCAGAGCTCCCCAAAACTTCTCAGCGCCCCAAAATCTCTCAGAACCCCCAAAACCCTCAGAGCCCCAAAACCCTCAGAGCCCAAACCCTTCAGAGCTCCCAAAATCTGAGTAGTGTCCCCAACCTTTACTGAGCCCTGCACCCCAAGTGTCCCCTCGTTGTCCCCATGTCCCGAGTGTCCCCGAGTGTCCCAAGAGTCCCCAGTGTCCCTCCCGTGTCCCCCCATGACCCTGCATGTCCTGAGTGTCCCCTGAGTGTCCCCTGAGTGTCCCCCCATGTTCCAAGTGTCCCCATGTCCCCTGAGTGTCCCCTTGGTGACCTGTGAGTGTCCCCTCAGTGTCCCCTGAGTGTCCCCTGGGTGACCTGTGAGTGTCCCCTCAGTGCCCCCTGAGTGTCCCCAAGTCCCCTTGAGTGTCCCCTCAGTGCCCCCTGAGTGTCCCTGTGTCCCCTGAGTACAAGTGACCCCAGAGTGTCCCGAGTGTCACCCCATGTCCCCTGAGTACACCAAGTATCCTGAGTGCCCTTGAGTGTCACCCCATGTTCCTGAGTGCCCCCTCACTGCCCCCTGTGTCCTTGAGTGTCCCCAGAGTGTCCCCTGAGTGTCTCCCAGTGTCCCCTGAGTATCCCCTCCATGTCCAAGTGTCCCCTGAGTAACCCCTGAGTGTCCCAAGTGTCCCTCCATGTCCCCTGAGTGTCCCCTCCGAGTCCCCTGAGTGTCCCGAGTGTCACCCCATGTCCCCTGCGTCCCCTGGGTGTCCTAAGTGTGCCCCCATGACCCTTGAGTGTCCCCTTAGTATCCCAAATATCCCTGAGTGTCCCCATGTCCCTGTGCATCCCCCCATGTCCCCTGAGTGTCCCTGTGTCCCTGGTATGAGTGACCCCAGAGTGTCCCGAGTGTCACCCCATGTCCCCTGAGAACCTGAGTACCCCAAGTATCTGAGTGCCCTTGAGTGTCCCATGTCCCATGTCCCTGAGTGTCTGCTGAGTGTCCCTGTGCATCCCCCATTCCCCGAGTGTCCTTGTATCCCCACGCCCTGAGTGTCCCCATGTCCCCTGTGCATCCCCCACGTCCCTGAGTGTCCCCTGTGTATCCCCATGTCCCCTGAGTGTCCCTGTGTCCCCTGAGTATGAGTGACCCCAGGTGTCGAGTGTCACCCCATGTCCCCTGAGTATCCCCGAGTGCCCCAAGTATCTGAGTGCCCCCTTGAGTGTCCCAAGTGTCCCCCATGTCCCGAGTGTCCCCATGCCCCCTGTGCATCCCCCATGTCCTCTGTGCATCCCCCATGTCCCCTGAGTGTCCCCCATGTCCCCTGTGCATCCCCCATGTCCCCAAGTGTCCCCATGTCCCCTGTGTGTCCCCCATGTCCCCTGTGCATCCCCCATGTCCCCTGTGTGCCCCCACGCCCCCGGGTGTCCCCTGTGCATCCCTCCACACCCCCGTGTCCCCCACGCCCCGGGTGTCCCCTGTCCCCTGAATGTCCCCTTGTGTCCCCCACGCCCCCGGGTGTCCCTGAGTGTCCCCCCATGTCCCCTGAGTGTCCCCTGTACATCCCCCATGTCCCTGAGTGTCCCCTGTGCATCCCCCATGTCCCCTGTGCATCCCCCATGTCCCCTGTGCCCCCACACCCCCGGGTGTCCCCTGTGTATCCCCCATGTCCCCTGGTGTCCCCTGTGCATCCCCCATGTCCCCTGTGCATCCCCCATGTCCCCTGTGCCCCCACACTCGGGGTGTCCCCTGTGTATCCCCCATGTCCCCTGGGTGTCCCCTGTGCATCCCCCATGTCCCCTGTGCATCCCCCATGTCCCCTGTGCCCCCACACCCCCGGGTGTCCCCTGTGTATCCCCCATGTCCCCCGTATCCCCCCACGCCCCGGGTGCCCCCTGTGCATCCCCCATGTCCCCGTGTCCCCCACACCCCCGGTGCCCCTGTGCATCCCCCATGTCCCCTGTGCATCCCCCATGTCCCCTGTGCATCCCCCATGTCCCCTGTGTATCCCCCACGCCCCGGGTGTCCCCTGTGCATCCCCCACGCCCCTGTGTATCCCCCATGTCCCCTGTGCATCCTCCACCCCTGTGCATCCCCCATGTCCCCCGTGTCCCCCGTGTCCCCCGTGCCCCCACGCCGGTGCCGCCCTGTCCCCACCAGAGCAGGGCCCTGATGTACGTCCCCGGGCCGAAGGACAGCAGCAGATCCGCCTCGTCCAGCACCAGCAGCTCCAGGCAGGGCCGCAGGCTCAGGCTGTGCCCGGCCACGTGCGCCAGCACTCGGCCCCGGGGTGCCCACCACGATGTCGGGGCTGCTCCATCAGCACCGGCCTGCGGACACGAGGTCAGCCCCGCTGGGGACACCGAGGACACCCAGAGGGGCTGGGGACACCCAGAGTCAGCCACGCTGGGGAGGGGCTGGGGACACCCGGGGACACTGGGGAGGGGCTGGGACACCGAGGTCAGCCACACTGGGGAGGGGCTGGGACACCCAGAGGGACACTGGAGAGGGGCTGGGGACATCGAGGGACACCCAGGGACACTGGGGAGGGGCTAGGACATCGAGGGCACTGGAGGGCTGGGGACAGCCGGAGGGGTCAGGGACACTAGAGGGACACCAGGGGACACTGGGAGGGGTCAGGGACATCGAGGGACACCCAGGGGACACTGGGGAGGGGTCAGGGACATCGAGGGACACCCAGGGACACTGGGGAGGGGCTGGGACATCGAGGGACACTGGGGGAGGGTTGGGACATCGAGGGACACCCAGGGGGACACTGGGGAGGGGTCTGGGGACATCGAGGGGACACTGGGGAGGGTCAGGACATCAAGGGGACACCAGGAGAGGGGCTGGGGACAGCCAGAGGGGTCAGGGACACCAAGGGGACACTGGGGAGGGTCAGGGACAGCAAGGAGGGGTCAGGGACATGGAAGGGACACCTGGGGAGGGGCTGAGGACACCCAGAGGGTCAGGGACATTGAGGACACACTGGGGAGGGGCTGGGGACACTGGGGAGAGGTCAGGGACACCAAGGAGGGGTCAGGGACACCAGGAAGGGGTCAGGGACATCCAAGGAGGTCAGGGACACCAAGGAGGGTCAGGGACATGGAAAGGAACACGAAGGGAGGGGTCAGGGACACCAAGGAGGGGTCAGGGACAGTGAGAGGACACCCAGGGAGGGCTGGGGACACCCAAGGAGGGTCAGGGACAGTAAGGGGACACTGAGGAGGAGTCAGGGACACCAGGGGAAGATCCCAGGGGTCTCCAGGGGTCCCAGGGGTCCTAAAGGTCTCAGGGTCCCGGGTCCAAGGGGGTCTCAGGGCTCCCAGGGGTCCCGGGGTCCCAGGTGTTCCCAGGGGTCCTGGGGTCCCAGGTGTTCCCAGGGGTCTCAGGGTCCCAGGGGTCCTAGGATCCCAGGTGTTCCCAGGTGTTCCCAGGGGATCCCAGGTGTTCCCAGGTGTTCCCAGGTGTTCCCAGGTGTTCCCAGAGGGATCCCAGGTGTTCCCAGGTGTTCCCAGGGGCTCCCAGGTGTTCCCAGAGGGATCCCAGGTGTTCCCAGGGGATCCCAGGTGTTCCCAGGTGTTCCCAGGGGCTCCCAGGGGGTCTCAGGGCTCCCAGGGGATCCCAGGTGTTCCCAGGTGTTCCCAGGGGGATCCCAGGGGCTCCCAGGTGTTCCCAGGGGTCCCCGGGGTCCCAGGGGATCCCAGGGGCTCCCAGGTGTTCCCAGGTGCTCCCAGGTGTTCCCAGGTGTTCCCAGGGGCTCCCAGGGGCTCCCAGGTGTTCCCGGGGTCCCGGGTGACTGACCGCTGCTCGGCGAGCTCGGAGTGGCCGCAGAGCTCGGCCACGCGCAGCTGGCGGGAGCAGAAGGCGAGGCGGCGAGGGTGTGCCCCACCTGCGCGCCAGCTCCGCCGAGGCACCAGCACCAGCGCCCGCACCGCCTGCGGCACCGCCGGGGGACGCCTGGGGACACGGGGACACTGGGGTCACTGGGGACACTGGGGACACTGGGGACACCAGCGCCCGCACCGCCCTGCGGCACGGCTGGGGACGCCTGGGGACAGGGACACATGGGGACACTGGGGTCACTGGGGTCACTAGGCACAGCGCCCGCACCGCCTGCGGCACCGCCGGGGACACCTGGGGACACAGAGCTGGGGACACTGTGGGGACACTGGGGTACACGGGGTCACACATGGGGGACACTGGGGACACCAGCGCCGCACCGCCTGCGGCACGGCTGGGGACGCCTGGGGGGACACTGAGGGGACACTGGGGTCACATGGGGACACCTGGGGACACTGGGGTCACCAGCGCCCGCAACCCCGCGGCACGGCTGGGGACGCCTGGGGGACACGGGGACACTGGGGTCACATGGGGACACTGGGGACACTGGGGTCACCAGCGCCTGCAACCGCCTGCGGCACCGGCTGGGGACGCCTGGGGGGACACGGGGATACTGGGGACACTGGGGACACACGGGGACACTGGGGTCACATGGGGACACTGGGGTCACCAGTGCCCGCCACCGCCTGCGTGCACGGCTGGGGACAGCTGGGGGCAGGGGACACGTGGGGGACACTGGGGACACTGGGGACACAGGACACATGGGGACACTGGGGTCACATGGGGACACTGGGGTCACCAGCCCTGCACTGCCTGAGGACGCCTGGGGAGCACGGGGGACATGGGGGACACTGGGGGTCACTGGAGCCCTGCACCACCTGAGGACGCCTGGGGGACACGTGGGGACACTGGGGACACTGGGGTCACCAGCCCTGCACTGCCTGTGGCATGGCTGGGGAGCCTGGGGACAGGGGGACAGCAGGCTCACTGCGGGGATGGGGTCACCAGCCCTGCACTGCCTGGAGCATTGCTGGGGACACACAGGGGACAGGGGGGACAGCAGGGTCACCCCAACGCCCCATCCCCAGTCTGTCAGTGACCCCCAACATCCCCTACGTTCAATTCCCCCAGTACCCCCAGTACCCCCAGTATCCCCAGTACCTCCTTGAGCCCAGCAGCTTGTGCAGCAGGGGCAGTCCCAGTGCCCCAGTATCCCCAGTGCGCCCAGTGCCCCCAGTACCCCCAGTGCCCCCAGTGCCCCCAGTACCCCAGTAGTGCCCCCAGTGCCCCCAGTACTCCCCAGTGCCCCCAGTGCCCCCAGTACCCCAGTACCCCAGTGCCCCCAGTACCCCAGTGCCCCCAGTACCCCCAGTACCCCAGTGCCCCCAGTACCCCCAGTGCCCCCAGTGCCCCAGTACCCCCAGTGCCCCTAGTATCCCCCGTGACTCTCTCGACCCCCAGCAGCTTGTGCAGCAGGGGCAGCCCCAGTACCCCAGTGCCCCCAGTATCCCCAGTATCCCCAGTACCCCGTGACCTCCTTGACGCCCAGCAGCTTGTGCAGCAGGGCAGCCCCAGTGCCCCAGTGCCCCCAGTACCCCAGTACCCCCAGTATCCCCAGTGCCCCCAGTATCCCCAGTATCCCCAGTACCCCCAGTACCCCAGTACCCCAGTACCCCCAGTATCCCCAGTGCCCCCAGTACCCCAGTACCCCAGTGCCCCCAGTGCCCCCAGTGCCCCAGTGCCCCCAGTACCTCCTTGAGCCCAGCAGCTTGTGCAGCAGGGCAGCCCCAGTACCCCAGTGCCCCAGTACCCCCAGGCTCTAGTACCCCAGTACCCCAGTACCCCCAGTATCCCCAGTGCCCCCAGTATCCCCAGTACCCCCAATACCCCAGTACCCCAGTATCCCCAGTACCTCCTTGACGCCCAGCAGCTTGTGCAGCAGGGGCAGCCCCAGTACCCCAGTGCCCCAATACCCCAGTGCCCCCAGTACCCCAGTATCCCCAGTACCCCCAGTACCCCAGTATCCCCAGTGCCCCCAGTACCCCCAGTACCCCAGTATCCCCAGTACCCCCAATACCCCCAGTACCCCAGTATCCCCAGTACTCTCCTTGACGCCCAGCAGCTTGTGCAGCAGGGCAGCCCCAGTACCCCAGTGCCCCCAGTACCCCAGTACCCCAGTGCCCCAGTATCCCCAGTACCTCCTTGACGCCCCAGCAGCTTGTGCAGCGGGGCAGCCCAGTACCCCAGTATCCCCAGTACCCCCAGTATCCCCAGTACCCCAGTGCCCCCAGTACCCCCAGTACCCCAGTGCCCCCAGTATCCCCAGTACCCCAGTGCCCCAGTACCCCAGTACCCCCAGTGCCCCCAGTACCCCAGTACCCCAGTACCCCAGTACCCCAGTGCCCCGCATTCTCCTTGACGCCCAGCAGCTTGTGCAGCGGGGCAGCCCGTAGGCGCCAGTTTTCCCGAGCCGGTCCTGGCTGGGCCAGCAGGTCCCGCCCTCCATGGCCAGCGGGATGGCGCGTGCCTGGATGGCCGTGGGCACCGCCCAGCCAGCTCGGCCACCGCCTGCGGGGCGGGGACGAGGACAGGAGCCGGGGACAGGGATGGGGACAGGGATAGGGACAGGGACAGGACGGGGACAGGGATGGGGACAGGGATGGGGACAGGGATGGGGACAGGGATGGGGACAGGGACAGGGACGGAATTCGAGGGACAGGGACAGGGACAGGGATAGGGACAGGATGGGGACAGGAATGGAGACAGGGACAGGGACGGGGACAGGACGAGGACAGGGACGGAGACAGGGACGGGACAGGACAGGGACGGGACAGGATGGGGACGGGGATGGGGACAGGACAGGACAGGGACCCGGACAGGGACAGGGACGGGACAGGGGACTGGGACAGGACCGGGACAGGACAGGACGCGGACAGGGACGAGGACAGGGACGGGACAGGACGGACAGGACAGGACGGTGACAGGGATGGGGACGGGGATGGGGACAGGGACAGCGACAGGGACAGGGACAGGGACGGGGACAGGGACAGGGACAGGGACAGGGACAGGGACAGGACAGTGGACAGGGACAAGGACGGAACAAGGATGGGGACAGGGACAGGGACGGGGACAGGGACAGGACGGAATCACGGGGACAGGGACGGGACAGGACAGGGACGGGGACAGGGATGGGGACAGGGATGGGGACAGGGACAGGGACAGGGACAGGACGGAATACGGGGACAGCGACAGGGACGGGGACAGGACAGGGAAAGGGACAGGGACGGCGACAGGGATCAGGACAGTGGACGGGGACAGGACAGGGACAGCGACAGGGTCACGACGAGGATGGTGCTCCCTGTGGTGACAGTCCCAGTTTCACCTCCCCCCCGTGGTGACAGTCACCCAGTGTCACCCCAGTGTCACCTACATCACCCCAGTGTCAGTCCCCAGCAGTCACCCCAGTGGTCCCCAGTGTCACCCCAGTGTCACCCAGTGTCACCCAGTGTCACCCCAGTGTCACCTGTGCTCACCCCAGTGGTGCAGATCCCCAGTGTCACCCCAGTGTCCCCACGGTGGCATCCCCAGTGTCACCCCAGTGTCACCCCAGTATCAGCCCCAGTGTCACCCCAGTGTCACCCCAGCATCACCAGTGTCACCCCAGTGTCACCCCAGTGTCACCCCAGTGTCACCTGAGTGTCACCCCCAGTGTCACCCCAGTGTCACCCAGTGTCACCCAGTGTCACCAGTGTCACCCCAGTGTCACCCAGTGTCACCCAGTGTCACCCAGTGTCCCCAGTGTCACCCAGTGTCACCCCAGTGTCACCAGTGTCACCCAGTGTCACCCCAGTGTCACCTAGTGTCACCCCAGTGTCACCCAGTGTCACCCCAGTGTCACCCGAGTGTCACCCCAGTGTCACCCCAGTATCACCCCAGTGTCACCCCAGTGTCACCCAGTGTCACCCAGTGTCACCCAGTGTCACCCCAGTGTCACCCCAGTGTCACCCCAGTGTCACCCCAGTGTCCCCCAGTGTCACCCCAGTGTCCCCAGTGTCACCCCAGTGTCACCCAGTGTCACCCCAGTGTCACCCCAGTGTCACCCCAGTGTCACCCAGTGTCCCCCAGTGTCACCCAGTGTCACCCCAGTGTCACCCCAGTGTCACCCAGTGTCACCCAGTGTCACCCCAGTGTCACCAGTGTCACCCCAGTGTCACCAGTGTCACCCAGTGTCACCCCAGTGTCACCAGTGTCACCAGTGTCACCCAGTGTCACCCAGTGTCACCCCAGTGTCACCCCAGTGTCACCCAGTGTCACCCAGTGTCACCCCAGTGTCACCCAGTGTCACCCCAGTGTCACCCAGTGTCACCCCGAGTGTCCCCAGTGTCACCCAGTGTCACCCCAGTGTCACCCCAGTGTCACCCAGTGTCACCCCAGTGTCACCCCAGTGTCACCCCAGTGTCACCCAGTGTCACCCCAGTGTCACCCCCAGTGTCACCCAGTGTCACCCCAGTGTCACCCCAGTGTCACCCCAGTGTCACCCGAGTGTCACCCCAGTGTCACCCCGAGTGTCCCCAGTGTCACCCCAGTGTCACCCAGTGTCACCCGAGTGTCCCCAGTGTCACCCAGTGTCACCCCAGTGTCACCCAGTGTCACCCCAGTGTCACCCCAGTGTCCCCAGTGTCACCCAGTGTCACCCCAGTGTCACCCCAGTGTCCCCCCAGTGTCACCCAGTGTCACCCAGTGTCACCCCAGTGTCCCCAGTGTCACCCCAGTGTCACCAGTGTCACCCCAGTGTCACCCCAGTGTCACCCCAGTGTCCCCAGTGTCACCCGAGTGTCCCCAGTGTCACCCAGTGTCACCCCAGTGTCACCAGTGTCACCCCAGTGTCACCCGAGTGTCCCCAGTGTCACCCCAGTGTCACCCCAGTGTCACCTGAGTGTCACCCCAGTGTCCCCCCAGTGTCCCCAAGTCCCCCAGTGTCACCTGAGTGTCACCCCAGTGTCACCCCAGTGTCACCTGAGAGTCCCCAGTGTCCCCAGTGTCACCCCAGTGTCCCCAGTGTCACCTGAGTGTCCCCAGTGTCCCCAGTGTCACCCCAGTGTCCCCAGTGTCCCAAATCCCCAATGTCCCCCAGTGTCCCCAGTGTCCCCAATCCCCCAGTGTCCCCAATCCCCCAATGTCCCGCAATGTCCCCCAGTCCCCCGCTGTCCCCGCTGTCCCCGCTGTCCCCGTTGTCCCCGCTTGTCCCCGCTGTCCCCGCTGTCCCCAATCCCCGCTGTCCCCGCTGTCCCCGCTGTCCCCGCTGTCCCCGCTGTCCCCGTTGTCCCTCGCTGTCCCCGCTTTCCCCGCTGCCCGCTGTCCCCGCTTGTCCCCAATTCCCCCGCTGTCCCCGCTGTCCCCGCTGTCCCCGCTTTCCCGCTGCCCGCTGTCCCCGCTGTCCCCAATTCCCCCGGCTGTCCCCGCTGTCCCCGCTGTCCCCGCTGTCCCCGCTGTCCCCGCTGTACCCGCTGTCCCCGCTGTCCCCACTGTCCCCGCTGTCCCCGCTGTCCCCGCTGTCCCCACTGTCCCCGCTGTCCCCGCTGTCCCCGCTGTCCCCACTGTCCCCGCTGTCCCCGCTGTCCCCAATCCCCCTGCTGTCCCCGCTGTCCCCGCTGTCCCCGCTGTCCCCAATCCCGCTGCTGTCCCCGCTGTCCCTAATCCCCCTGCTGTCCCCACTGTCCCCGCTGTCCCTGTTGTCCCCGCTGTCCCCAATCCCCTGCTGTCCCCGCTGTCCCCGCTGTCCCCAATCCCCCGCTGTCCCCAGCTGTCCTCGCTTGTCCCCGCTGTCCCCGCTGTCCCCGCTGTCCCCGCTGTCCCCAATCCCCGCTGTCCCCAATCCCCGCTGTCCCCACTGTCCCCACTGTCCCCGCTGTCCCCTCGCTGTCCCCACTGTCCCCGCTGTCCCCAATCCCCCGCTGTCCCCGCTGTCCCCGCTGTTCCCGCTGTCCGCTGTCCCCACTTTCCCCGGTGTCCCCGCTGTTCCCGCTGTCAGCCGCCGCTGTCCCCCAATCCCCGTTGTCCTCGCTGTCCCCGCTGTCCCCGCTGTCCCCGCTGTCCCCGCTGTCCCCGCTGTCCCCGCTGTCCCCGCTGTCCCCGCTGTCCCACCTTGCTGTACAGCGCGCAGATGTGCAGCGCGGTGTTTCCCGACGCAGTCCTGTGCCGCCGCCTCGGCGCCGTAGAACAGCAAATGCTCCAAGTGCTGCGAGTGGCCGTGCTGGCAACGCCTGGGACGGGGACACGGGATTGGGGACACTGGGGACACTGGGGGGACTGGGGGATTGGGGACACTGGGGGACAGCGGGGGATTGGGGACAGTGGGGACACCGGGGCATTGGGGACACTGGGGATACTGGGGACATTGGGGGCATTGGGGACACGGGATTGGGGACACCGGGTGATTGGGGACAGTGAGGACACTGGGGGATTTGGGACACTGGGGGACAGCGGGGGATTGGGGACATTGGGGACACTGGGGATTGGGGACACTGGGGACAGCGGGGGATTGAGGGACTGGGGACACTGGGGACACTGGGGGACTAGGGACACTGGGGATACTGGGGACATTACAGGCATTGGGACACCGGGGACAGCGGGGATTGGGGGACAAAAGGGGGACTGGGGGACTGGGGACACTGGGGACAGCGGGGATTGAGGACACTGGAGACACTGGGGGATTTGGGACACTGGGGACAGCGGGGGATTGGGGACACTAAGGGCACTGGGGACACTGGGGACACTGGGGGATTGGGGGACACTGGGGACACTGGGGATACTAGGGGGATTGGGGGGATTTAGGAGATTGGGAGGATTGGGGACACTGGGGACATTGGGGACTCAATGGGGACATTGGGGACATTGGGGACAGGGACAGTGACGGACACCCGGGGATCGGGGACAGTGAGGGGACACTGGGGACACTGGGGACACTGGGGACATTGGGGACACTGGGGATTGGGGACACCGGGGACATTTGGGACACTGGGACACTGGGAACACTGGGGGATTGGGGATTGGGGAGATTGGAGACACTGGGGGACTGGGGACATTGGGGGATTGGGGACATCAGGAACAGGGATGATGGGGTGACACAGGTGACACAGGTAACAATGACAGGTGTCTCTCACCTGGTGGATCTCCTGCCAGCCGTTCTCGTCGGGCCGTGCCGATAGTGCGTGCGGTTGTACCGGGATGGGATGACGGGGTCACAGTGACACAGGTGACACAGGTGACACAGGTGACAATGACAGGTGTGTCTCTCACCTGGTGAATCTCCTGCCAGCCGTTCTCGGGTCGGCCGTGCGGTGTCACAGTGACACAGGGATGGGATAAGGGTGATGGGGTCACACAATGACACAGGTGGCAGTGACAGGTGACACAGGTGACAATGACACAGGTGTGTTACCTGGTGTATCTCCTGCCAGCCGCTCGTCGGCCGTGCCGATGTGCGCTGCAAGTTGTACCGGGTGATAACGGGTCACACAGGGATGGGGATGATGGGATGTCACAGTAACACAATGACACAGTGACACAGGTGACACAGGTGACACAGGTGACACTCACCTGGTGTATCTCCTGCCAGCCGCTCTCGCTGGTCGCGCCGATGTGCGCGCTAGGTTGTACCGGATGGGATGACGGGTCACACAGGATCGGGATAACGGGTCACGCAGGTGACATAGGTGACAATGACACAGGTGACACAGGTGACACAGGTGACACAGGTGACACAATGACACAGGTGACACAATGACACAGGTGTCCCAGGTGTCTCTCACCTGGTGAACCTCCTGCCAGCCGCTTCGCCGGTCGTGTCGATGTACGCTGACGTTGTACCGTGTGATAACGGGTCACACAATGACACAGGTGACACAATGACACAGGTGACACAGGTGACACAGGTGACAATGACAGGTGACACAGGTGACAATGACAGGTGTCACTCACCTGGTGTATCTCCTGCCAGCCGCTCTCGCCGGCCGTGCCGCATGCAAGGGTTGCGACCCTCGGTGATAACGGGTCACATGGGATGGGATAATGCGGGTCACAGGTGACACAGGTGACAATGACACAATGACACAATGACACAGGTGACAATGACACAATGACACAGGTGACAATGACAGGTGACACAATGACACAGGTGACAATGACACAGGTGTCCCAGGTGTCACTCACCTGGTGTATCTCCTGCCAGCCGCTCCGCTCGGCCGTGCCGATGTGCGCCGGGTTGTACCGGATGGATGATGGGACGCCACAGTGACACAGGTGACAGGTGACACAGGTGATCACAGGCGACAATGACACAGGTGACACCGACACAGGTGACAATGACAGGTGTGGGCTCCTCACCTTGGTGGATCTCCTGCCAGCCGCTTCGCTCGGCCGCGGCCGATGTGCGCG
>JAKWBO010001106.1:0-18817 GCA_034336685.1 Luscinia luscinia
CCTCAGTGTCACCTGTGTGTCACCTGTGTGTCACCTCAGTGTCACCTGTGTGTCACCTCAGTGTCACCTCAGTGTCACCTGAGTGTCACTCAGTGTCACCTGAGTCACCTCAGTGTCACCTGTGTCAGCTCAGTGTCACCTGTGTGTTACCTGTAGTGTCACCGGAGTCACCTGTGTGTCACCTCAGTGTCACCGGGAGTCACCTCAGTGCCACCTCAGTGTCACCTGTGTGTCACCTCAGTGTCACCTCAGTGTCACCTGAGTCACCTCAGTGTCACCTCAGTGTCACCTGTGTCAGCTCAGTGTCAGCTGTGTCACCTCAGTGTCACCTGAGTCAGCTCAGTGCCACCTGTGTGTCACCTGTGTGTCACCGGAGTCACCTCAGTGTCACCTGAGTGTCACCTGTGTCAGCTCAGTGTCACCTGTGTCACCTGTGTGTCACCTGAGTCACCTCAGTGTCACCGGAGTCACCTCAGTGTCACCTCAGTGTCACCTGTGTGTTACCTGTGTGTCATTAATGTCACCTGTGTGTCACCTGAGTGTCACCTGAGTGTCACCTGAGTCACCTCAGTGTCACCTCAGTGTCACCTGTGTGTCACCGGAGTCACCTCAGTGTCACCTGTGAGTCACCTCAGTGTCACCTGTGTCACCTGTGTGCTACCTGTGTGTCATTAATGTCACCTGTGTGTCACCTGAGTGTCACCTGAGTGTCACCTCAGTGTCACCGGCGTCACCTCAGTGTCACCTCAGTGTCACCTCAGTGTCACCGGAGTCACCTCAGTGTCACCTGAGTGTCACCTCAGTGTCACCGGCGTCACCTCAGTGTCACCTCAGTGTCACCTCAGTGTCACCGGCGTCACCTCAGTGTCACCTCAGTGTCAGCTCAGTGCCACCTGTGTCACCTCAGTGTCACCTGTGTCACCTCAGTGTCACCGGAGTCACCTCAGTGTTACCTGTGTCAGCTCAGTGCCACCTGTGTGTCACCTGTGTGTCACCTGTGTCACCTCAGTGTCACCTGAGTGTCACTCAGTGTCACCTGAGTCAGCTCAGTGTCACCTCAGTGTCACCTGTGTCAGCTCAGTGACACCTGTGCGTCATTAATGTCACCTGAGTGTCACCTGTGTCACCTCAGTGTCACCTCAGTGTCACCTGTGCGTCATTAATGTCACCTGTGTGTCACCTGTGTCACCTCAGTGTCACCTGAGTGTCACCTCAGTGTCACCTGTGTGTCATTAATGTCACCTGTGTGTCACCTGCGTGTCAGTGTCACCTGTGTCACCTGTGTGTCACTCCAGTGTCGCCTCAGTGTCACCTGTGTGTCATTAATGTCACCTGTGTGTCACCTGTGTGTCCTCCATGTCCCCAATGTCCCCAATGTCCCCCCAATATCCCCCAATTCCCCACTGTCCCCACTGTCCCCAATGTCCCCAAATGTCCCCAGTGTTCCCAATGTCCCCAGTGTCCCCGCTGTCCCCAAAAGTCCCCACTGTCCCCAGTGTCCCCACTGTCCCCACTGTCCCCTGATGCACCCAGTGTCCCCAATGTCCCCACTGTCCCCAATCCTCCCAATATCCCCAATGTCCCCAGTGTCCTCCAGTGTCCCCAATGTCCCAATGTCCCTGATATCCCCAATGTCCCCCTGATGTCCCCAGTGTCCCCAATATCCCCGCTGTCCCCAGTGTCCCCTAATACCCCCGGTGTCCCCAATGTCCCCAATGTCCCCAATATCCCCAATATCCCCGCTGTCCCCAATCCCCAATATCCCCACTGTCCCCAGTGTCCCCACTGTCCCCAATACCCCAGTGTCCTCGCTGTCCCCTGCTGTCCCCTGATGTCCCCACTGTCCCCATGTCCCCCAATATCCCCAGTGTCCCCGCTGTCCCCTGATGTCCCCGCTGTCCCCAATGTCCCCAATCCCCCAATATCCCCACTGTCCCCAGTGTCCCCAATACCCCCGGTGTCCCTGATGTCCCCACTCGTCCCCCATGTCCCTCTTAATACTCCCCAGTGTCCCCAGTGTCCCCACTGTCCCCTGATGTCCCTGCTGTCCCCTGATGTCCCTGTTGTCCCTCTTGATGTCCCCGGTGTCCCCGCTGTCCCCTGATGTCCCCGCTGTCCTCTGATGTCCCCTGCTGTCCCCTGATGTCCCCGGTGTCCCCGCTGTCCCCATGTCCCCAATACCCCGCTGTCCCCCATGTCCTCGAATACCCCTGGTGTCCCCGCTGTCCCCTGGATGTCCCCGCTGTCCCCTGATGTCCCTGCTGTCCCCGCTGTCCCCCATGTCCCCGAATACCCCTGGTGTCCCCGCTGTCCCCTGATGTCCCCTGCTGTCCCTGATGTCCCCACTGTCCCCTGATGTCCCCCTTCGGTGTCCCTGCTGTCTCTTGATGTCCCTGCTGTCCTCTGATGTCCCCGCTGTCCTCTGATGTCCCCTGATGTCCTCTGATGTTCCCTGATGTCCCCTGCTGTCCCCTGATGTCCCTGCCTGATGTCCCCTGCTGTCCCCTGATGTCCCCGCTGTCCCCAGACATTGACGAGTGCTCGGGGCTCTCCCGCCCTGCGCTCCCCCGGGCGCTGCCTCAACACCGCCGGCTCCTTCCGCTGCGAGTGTCCCCGCGGCTACCGCGCCGGGCCCGGGGCCACTCTCCTGCCAGGGTGAGCTGCACCCCCGGGGGGACGCGCCCCGAGGTGCCACCAGCCCTCGGTGACGCTTTGGTGGCCCCGCAGACATCAACGAGTGCCTGGAGGGCGAGTTCTGCTTCCCGCACGGCGAGTGCGTGAACACGGCGGGTCCTTCCGCTGCCTGTGCGCCGATGGTTACACCGGCAACGCCGAGGGAACGGCTGCGTGGGTGAGGGACACCTGGGGACACACCTGGGGACACACCTGGGACACTGGGACACACCTGGGGACACCTGGGAACACACCTGGGAGTGCGTGAACACGGCCGGGTCCTTCCGCTGCCTGTGCGCCGATGGTTTACACCGGCAACGCCGAGGGAACGGCTGCTGCGTGGGTGAGGGGACACCTGGGGACAGCTGGGGACAGCTGGGGACACCTGGGGACACTGGGATACACCTGGGGACACTGGGGACACACCTGGGGACACACCTGGGGACAGCTGGGGATATACCTGGGGACACCTGGGGACACACCTGGGGACACTGGGGACACTGGGGATACACCTGGGGACACCTGGGGACACTGGGATACACCTGGGGACACACCTGGGGACACCTAGGGACACTGGGATACACCTGGGGACACTGGGGACACACCTGGGGACACTGGGGACACCTGGGGACACTGGGATACACCTGGGGACGCACCTGGGGACACCTGGGGACACACCTGGGAACACACCTGGGAGTGCGTGAACACGGCCGGGTCCTTCCGCTGCCTGTGCGCCCGATGGCTACACCGGCAACGCCGAGGGGAACGGCTGCGTGGGTGAGGGGACACCTGGGGACACTGGGGACACACCTGGGGACACCTGGGGACACCTGGGGACACCTGGGGACAGCTGGGGACACACCTGGGCACACCTGGGGACACCTGGGAGTGCGCGAACACGGCCGGGTCCTTCCGCTGCCTGTGCGCCGATGGTTACACCGGCAACGCCGAGGGGAACGGCTGCGTGGGTGAGGGGACACCTGGGGACACTGGGGACAGCTGGGGACACACCTGGGGACAGCTGGGGACACACCTGGGGACACCTGGGGACACTGGGGTACACCTGGGGACACACCTGGGGACACCTGGGGACACTGGGGACACACCTGGGGACACTGGGGATACACCTGGGGACACACCTGGGGACACTGGGACACACCTGGGGACACTGGGATACACCTGGGGACACCTGGGGACACACCTGGGGACACACCTGGGGATACACCTGGGGACACACTTGGGGACACCTGGGGATACACCTGGGGACACCTGGGGACACACCTGGGGACACCTGGGGACACACCTGGGGACACACCTGGGGATACACCTGGGGACACACTTGGGGACACCTGGGGATACACCTGGGGACACCTGGGGACACACCTGGGGACATTGGGGACACACCTGGGGACACACCTGGGGACAGCGTGGTGGCACCTCCAGGGGTGCCTGAGGAGTGACGGTGGTCGTGAGTGGCGTTCCCAGTCCCGGTGTCCCGATCCCAGTCCCAGTGTCCCGATCCCAGTTTCAGTGTCCCCATCCCAGTTTCGGTGTCCCCATCCCAGTTTCGGTGTCCCTGTGTCCATCCCAGACGAGTGCCAGCACAGCGGGCACCACACCCCATTCCCAAATCCATATCCCAAATCCCCTATCCCATATCCCATATCCCATATCCCATATCCCAAATCCCAAATCCCCTATCCCATATCCCAAATCCCAAATCCCAAATCCCCTATCCCAAATCCCAAATCCCCTATCCCAAATCCCCTATCCCAAATCCCAAATCCCCTATCCCCTATCCCATATCCCAAATCCCATATCCCCTATCCCATATCCCATATTCCAAATCCCAAATCCCCTATCCCATATCCCAAATCCCCAATCCCAATCTCATATCCCAATCCCAAATCCTGCTGTCCCCAATCCCAGACGTGGACGAGTGCCAGCGCGGGCGGGCTCTGCGCCGGCGGGCACCGCACCCACCCCAAATCCCAAATCCCAAATCCCAAATCCCAATCCCATGTCCCATATCCCAAACCCCAAATCCCAAATCCCAATCCCGTTCCCAGACGTGGACGAGTGCCAGCGGCGGGCTCTGCGCCGGCGGGTACCTCACCCACCCGAATCCCAAATCCCAAGTCCCAAATCCCAAATCCCAAATCCCAATCCCATGTCCCATGTCCCATGTCCCAAACCCCATATCCCAAATCCCAAACCCCAAATCCCAATCCCGTTCCCAGATGTGGATGAGTGCCAGCGCTGGCGGGCTCTCGCGCCGGGCGGGCACCGAACACACCCCAAATCCCAAATCCCAAATCCCAAATCCCAAATCCCAATCCCGTTCCCCAGATGTGGACGAGTGCCAGCGCCGGCAGGCTCTGCGCCGGCGGGTACCTCACCCACCCCAAATCCCATATCCCAATCCCATGTCCCATATCCCAAATCCCAAATCCCTAATCCCAAATCCCAATCCCAAATCCCAAATCCCAAATCCCATATCCCAAATCCTGCTGTTCCCAGACGTGGACGAGTGCCAGCGCTGGCGGGCTCTGCGCCAGCGGGCACCACACCCACCCCAAACCCCAAATCCCAAATCCCAAAACCCAAATCCCAAATCCCAAATCCCAATCCCGTTCCCAGATGTGGACGAGTGCCAGCGCGGCGGGCTCTGCACCGGTGGGCACCGCACCCACCCCAAATCCCATATCCCAATCCCATGTCCCATATCCCAAACCCCAAATCCCAATCCCAAATCCCTAATCCCAAATCCCATATCCCAATCCCATGTCCCATATCCCAAATCCCAAATCCCAATCCCAAATCCCAAATCCCAAATCCCAATCCCGTTCCCAGACGTGGACGAGTGCCAGCGTGGCGGGCTCTGCGCCGGCGGGTACCTCACCCACCCCAAATCCCAAATCCCAATCCCATGTCCCATATCCCATATCCCATATCCCAAACCCCGAATCCCAAATCCCAAATCCCAAATCCCAAATCCCCTATCCCAAATCCCAAATCCCCTATCCCAAATCCCAAATCCCAAATCCCAAATCCCAAATCCCGTTCCCAGATGTGGACGAGTGCCAGCGCGGCGGGCTCTGCGCCGGCGGGCACCGAACCCACCCCAAATCCCAATCCCAATCCCATGTCCCATATCCCATATCCCAAACCCCAAATCCCAAATCCCAAATCCCAAATCCCAAATCCCAAATCCCATTCCCAGACGTGGACGAGTGCCAGCGCGGTGGGCTCTGCGCCGGCGGGCACCGCACCCACCCCAAATCCCAAATCCCAAATCCCAATCCCATGTCCCATATCCCAAATCCCAATCCCAAATCCCAAATCCCAAATCCCATATCCCAAATCCCAATCCCATTCCCAGATGTGGACGAGTGCCAGCGGGCGGGCTCTGCGCCGGCGGGCGCTGCCTCAACACCGACGGCTCCTTCCAGTGCCAGTGCCCGGCCGGGTTCCGCACCGACGACAGCCGGGATCAGTGCCGCGGTCAGGGAATAGTGGGAATAATGGGAATATGGGAATAATGGGAATGGGAATGGGGAATGGGGATTTTGGAATGGGAATATGGGAATGGGAATATGGAGAATAATGGGAATATGGGGAATATGGGGAATATGGGGAATAATGGGAATGGGAATGGGGAATATGGGGAATAATGGGAATGGGAATGGGATGGGAATATGGGAATGGGAATGGGGATGGGAATATGGGAATGGGAATATGGAATGGGAATGGGAATGGGAATGGGAATGGGAATGGGAATGAGGATGGGAATGGGAATGGGGAATAATGGGAATGGGAATGGGAACGGAATGGGGAAGAATGGGAATGGGAATAATGGGAATAATGGGAATAATGGGAATAATGGGAATAATGGGAATGGGAATGGGGTTTTGGGGTTGTAATGGGGATGGGAATGGGAGATGGGAATGTGGGAATGGCGATTTGGGAATGGGAATGAGAAATGGGGATGGGGATGGGGATTGGGAATGTGGGAATGGGAATGTGGGAATGGGGATGGAATGGGGAATGGGAATGGGGATGGGGATTTGGGATGGGAATGGGGATGGGGATTGGGGAATGGGAATATGGGAATGGGGATGGGGATGGGAATGGGGAATGGGGATGTGGGAATGTGGGAATGGGGATGGGGATGGGATGGAGATTTGGGAATGGGAATGGGGATGTGGGAATAGGGATATGAGGATGGGAATGGGAATGGGAGAATGGGGATGAGGAGTGGGATGGGAATGGAATGGGGAAATGGGAATGGGGTTTTGGGATTGTGGGAATGGGGATGGGAATGGGAGATGGGAATGTGGGAATGGCGATTTGGGAATGGGAATGAGAAATGGGGATGGGGATTGGGGAATGTGGGAATGGGAATGTGGGAATGGGGATGGGGATGGGGATGGGAATGGGGATGGGGAATGGGGAATGGGAATGGGGATGGGGAATGGGGAATGGGAATGGGGAAATAGGGATGGGAATGGGAGATGGGAATGTGGGAATGGGGATGGGAATGGGAGATGGGAATGTGGGAATGGCTATTTGGGAATGGGAATAGAAATGGGGATGGGGATTGGGGAATGTGGGAATGGGGATGGGAATGGGGAAATGGGAATGGGGAATGGGAATGGGGAATGGGGATGGGGAATGGGGATGGGAATGGGAGAATGAGGAATGGGAATGTGGGAATGGGAATGTGGGAATGGGGATGGGGATGGGAATGGGAATATGGGGATGGGGATGGGGATGGGAATGGGAATGGGGATGGGGATGGGAATGGGAATATGGGAATATGGAGAATAATGGGAATGGGGATGGGGAATATGGGGAATAATGGGAATGGGAATGGGGATGGGAATATGGGAATGGGAATATGGAATGGGGAATGGGGATGGGAGAATGGGGAATGGGAATGTGGGAATGGGAATGTGGGAATGAGGAATGGGAATGTGGGAATGGGGATGGGGGATGAGGAATGGGAATGGGGTTTTGGGGTTGTGGGAATGAGAATGGGAATGGGAATGGGGAATGGGAATGGGGGATGGGGATGGGAATGGGAATGTGGGAATGGGGTGGGATGGGATGGGATGGGATGGGATGGGACCCATGGGATGTTGGGAGCCTCTGGAAAATGTCCCTGTCCCCGCTGTCCCTGTCCCTGTCCCTGTCCCCGCTGTCCCTGTCCCCAGACGTGGACGAGTGCCAGGAGTACGGGGCCGGGCTGTGCGGGGCCCAGCGCTGCCAGAACATTCCCGGCTCCTATCGCTGCGAGCCCGAGTGCCAGCCGGGATTCCGGCCCGGGGACGGCGGGGAGTGCCTCGGTGAGAGATTGGGGATTGGGATTTGGGGATTTGGGATTGTTCCCAGTGCCAGCCGGGATTCCGGCCCGAGGGACTCAGCGAGGACTGCCTGGGTGAGGGGCTGGGGATTGGGATTTGGGATTTGAGATTTGGGATTTGGGATTGTTCCCAGTGCCAGCTGGGATTCCGGCCCGGGGACGGCGGGGACTGTCTCGGTGAGGGATTGGGGATTTGGGGATTGGGGATTGGGATTTGGGATTGGGATTGGGGATTGTTCCCTAGTGCCAGCCAGGATTCCGGCCCGGGATGGCGGGGACTGCCTGGGTGAGAGATTGGGGATTGGGGATTGGGGATTGGGGATTTGGGGATTTAGGGATTGTTCTCCAGTGCCAGCCGGGATTCCGGCCCGGGACGGCGGGAATGCCTGGGTGAGGGGCTGGGATTGGGGATTTGGGATTGGGGATTGGATATGGGATTGGGGATTTGGGGCTTTGGGATATGGGATTGGGATTTGGGATTTGGGGATTTGGGATAAGGGATTGAGAATATGGGATTGGGGATTGGGGATTTGAGGATTTGAGGACTGGGGAATGTTCCCAGTGCCAGCCAGGATTCCGGCCTGGGGACAGCTGGGACTGCCTCGGTGAGGGGCTGGGATTGGGGATTTGGGATTGGGGATTGGGGATATAGGATTGGGGATTGGGGATATGGGATTTGGGGCTTTGGGATATGGGATTGGAATTGGGATTGGGGATTTGGGATAAGGGATTGAGGATATGGGATTGGGGATATGGGATTTGGGATTGGGGATATGGGATTTGGGGCTTTGGGATTTGGGATTGGGATTGGGACTGGGGATTGTTCCCAGTGCCAGCCAGGATTCCGGCCCCGGGGATGGCAGGAGTGCCTGGGTGAGGATTTGGGATATGAAATTGGGGATTTGGAATTGTTCCCCAGTGCCAGATGGGATTCTGGCCCAGGGATGGTGAGGACTGCATGGGTGAGGGATTGGAGATTGGGATTTGGGAATTTGGGATTGGCCTTGAGATCTGGATATGGGGTATGGGATTGGGGAATGGGATATGGAGACTGGGATGGGAATGGGGATACGGGTACTGGGATGGGGATTGGAAGAAAGGGGGGAAATGGGGATGGAAATGGGAATATGGGAATATTGGGATTGGGAGACCAGGATGGGAATGGGGACTGGAATGGGAATGGGGACATTGGGGTTGGGATGGGGACATTGGGATGGGCACAGTCCAGGGCTGGAACCAGAGGTGTCCCCATCCCGATGTTCCCGATCCCGATTTCCCTGATCCCAATATCCCGATCCCGCTGTCCCTGTCCCTGTCCCTGTCCCTGTCCCTGTCCCTGTCCCTGTCCCTGTCCCTGTCCCCTCTGTCCCTGTCCCCACTGTCCCTGTCCCTGTCCCTGTCCCCGCTGTCCCCGTCCCCAGACGTGGACGAGTGCCAGGAGTACGGGGCCGGGCTGTGCGGGGCCCAGCGCTGCCAGAACATTCCCGGCTCCTATCGCTGCGAGCCCGAGTGCCAGCCGGGATTCCGGCCCGGGGACGGCGGGGAATGCCTCGGTGAGGGGCTGGGATTGGGATTGGGGATTGGGGATTGGGGATTGTTCCCAGTGCCAGCCGGGATTCCGGCCCGGGGACGGCGGGGAATGCCTCGGTGAGGGGCTGGGATTGGGATTGGGGATTGGGGATTTGGGATTGGGGATTAGGGATTTGGGATTGTTCCCAGTGCCAGCCGGAATTCGGCCCGGGGACGGCGGGGACTGCCTGGGTGAGGGATTGGGATTTGGGATTGGGGATTGGGGATTTGGGATTGGGGATTGGGGATTGGGATTTGGGATTAGGGGATTGTTCCCAGTGCCAGCCGGATTCTGGCCTGGGGACGGGCGGGGACTGCCTGGGTGAGGGATTGGGATTTGGGATTGGGGACTGGGGATGTGGGATTGGGGATTGGGGATTGGGATGGGGATTGGGATTTGGGATTGGGACAGAGGAACAGGGATGGGCACAGGGACAGGATGGACACAGGGATGGACACAGGGATGGGATGGACACAGGGATGGACACAGGGATGGGATGGACAGAGGATGGACAGAGGATGGGCACAGGGACAGGAATTGACAATGGGATGGGCACAGGGACATGATGGACACAGGGATGGGATGAACACAGGGACAGGAATGGACACAGGGATGGACACGGGGACAGGGATGGACACTGGGCTGGACACAGGAACAGGGATGGACACAGGAACGGGCTGGACACAGGGACTGGGCTGGACACAGAGACGGGATGAACACAGGGATGGACAGAGGGATAGGGCTGGACACAGGGATGGACACTGGGACAGGGATGGACACAGAGGATGAACACAGGGACAGGATGAACACAGGGATGGACACAGGGATGAACACAGGGACAGGGCTGGACACAGGGATGGACACAGGGATAGGCACAGGGCTGGACACAGGGATGGACACAGAGATAGGCTACAGGGATAGACACAGGAGATAGACACAAGGATGGACACAGGATAGGCACAAGAGATGGACACAGAGATGAGACACTGGGATGGGCACAGGGATGGACACTGGGACAGGGATGGACACAGGGATGGGATGGACACAGGGACAGGATGGACACAGGGACAGGGATGGACACAGGGATGGACACAGGGATGGACACAGGGACTGGGCTGGACACAGGGATGGACACGGGGACAGATGCCAGCCCCAGGGGTGGCCAAGCCCCGGGATGTCCCCAAGCCCTGGTGCCCCTGCAGATGTGGACGAGTGCTCCAACGGGACCCTGTGCGGCCCCCACGCCACCTGCCACAACCTGCCCGGCTCCTTCCAGTGCGCCTGCGACCCCGGCTACGAGACAGCCCCGCACGGGCACCACTGCGTGGGTACGGCCAGCACCCTGGGGACACCCTGGGGACACGGCCAGCACCCTGGGGACACCCTGGGGACACCCAAATCCCAGTCCCAGTGTCCCCAGTCCCATCCCATCCCAGTCCCTGCGACCTGGCTACGAGACAGCCCCAAGCACGGGCACCACTCGCGTGGGTACGGCCGCCAGCCTGGGGACACCCTGGGGACAGCCTGGGGACACCCTGGGGACACGGCCGCCACCCTAGGGGACACCCTGGGGACACCCAAATCCCAGTCCCAGTGTCCCCAGTTCCATCCCATCCCTGTCCCTGCGACCCCGGCTACGCAGGCAGCTCCCGCACGGGCACCACTGCGTGGGTACGGCCGCCACCCTGGGGACACCCTGGGGACACCCTGGGGACACCCTGGGGACACCCTGGGGACACTCTGGGGACACTCAATCCCAGTCCCTGGGTCCCTGTGTCCCATCCCAGTGTCCCCAGTCCCATCCCAGTCCCTCGCGACCCCGGCTACGAGACAGCCCCGCACGGGCACCACTGCGTGGGTACGGCCGCCACCCTGGGGACACCCTGGGGACACGGCCACCACCCTGGGGGACACCCTGGGGACACCCTGGGGACACCCAAATTCCAGTCCCAGTGTCCCTGTGTCCCATCCCAGTGTCCCCAGTCCCATCCCATCCCTGTCCCTGTGACCCCGGCTACGAGACAGCCCTCAAGACGGGCACCACTGCGTGGTACGGCCGCCACCCTGGGGACACCCTGGGGACACGGCCACCAGCCTGGGGACACCCAAATCCCAGTCCCTGGGTCCCCAGTTCCATCCCATCCCAGTCCCTGCGACCCCGGCTACGAGACAGCCCCACACGGGCACCACTGCGTGGTGCACGGCCAGCACCCTGGGGACACCCTGGGGACACCCTGGGGACACCCTGGGGACACGGCCACCACCCTGGGGACACCCAAATCCTAGTCCCTGGGTCCCCAGTCCCATCCCATCCCAGTCCCTGTGACCCCAGCTACGAGATTGCCCAACATAGCAACCACTGCGTGGAGTACGGCCGCCACCCTGGGGACACCCTGGGGACACCCTGGGGACACCCTGGGACAGGGCCACCACCCTGGGGACACCTCTGGGGACACTCCTGGGGACACGGCCACCACCCTGGGGACACCCTGGGAACACCCAAATTCCAGTCCCAGTGTCCCCAGTTCCATCCCATCCCAGTCCCTGCGACCCCGGCTACGAGACAGCCCCGCTACGGGTACCACTCGCGTGGGTACGGCCGCCACCCTGGGACACTCTGGGACAGCCTGGGAACACCCTGGGGACACGGCCACCACCATGGGGACACCCAAATCCCAGTCCCAGTGTCCCTGTGTCCATCCCAGTGTCCCCAGTCCCATCCCTGTGTCCCCGGTCTCCCAAACCCCAAATCCCCCAAACCCCAAATCCCAAATCCCAAACCCCAAACCCCACAGACGTGGACGAGTGCAGACCTCAGCGGGGTTTGTGGGGCCAGTGTCCACCCCAATCCTGTGTCTCTGTCCCCAAACCCCCAATCCCCCCAATCCCCTGAATCCCAAACCCCAAATCCCAAATCCCCAAGTCCCAAACCCAAATCCCCCAAAACCCCCAAACCCCAAACCCCAAGTCCCCCAAACCCCAAATCCCCCACACCCCAAACCCAAATCCCCCAAACCCCAAATCCCAAATCTCCCAAAACCCCAAACCCCAAACCCCAAATCCCAAAACCCACAGACGTGGACGAGTGCCAGACTCTCCACGGCGTTTAGTGGGCGGAGTGTCCACCCCAATCCCCCAAACCCCAAATCCCAAATCCCCAAACCCCAAACCCCAAATCCCAAATCCCCAAATCTCCCAAAACCCCAAATCCCCAAATCCCAAACCCGAAATCTCCCAAATCCCAAATCCCAAACCCCAAACCCCAAATCCCAAACCCCAAACCCCAAATCCCCCAAACCTCAAACCCCCAAACCCCAAACCCCAAATCCCCCCAAACCTCAAACCCCCAAACCCCAAACCCCAAATCCCCCAAACCTCAAACCACCCAAACCCCAAATCCCAAACCCCAAACCCCAAATCCCAAATCCCCCAAACCCCAAATCCCCAAATCCCCAAACCCCAAACCCCAACCCCCAAATCCCAAACCCCAAACCCCAAATCCCAAACCCCACAGACGTGGACGAGTGCCAGACGTCACGGGCGCTTTGTAGCGCCGAGTGTCCACCCCAATCCCCCAAATCCCAAACCCAAACCCCAAATCCCCCAAACCCCCAAACCCCAAATCCCAAACCCCAAATCCCCCAAACCCCAAACCCCAAACCCCAAATCTCCCAAAACCCCAAATCCCCCAAACCCCAAATCCCAAACCCCACAGACGTGGACGAGTGCCAGACCCTCCGCGGTGTTTGTGGGGCTCAGTGTCCACCCCAATCCCCCAAACCCCAAATCCCCCAAACCCCAAACCCCCCAAATCCCCCAAACCCCAAATCCCAAACCCCAAATCTCCCCAAACCCCAAACCCCAAATCCCAAACCCCAAATCCCAAACCCCACAGACGTGGACGAGTGCCAGACGCTCTGCGGCGCTTTGTGGCGCCAGAGTGTCCACCCCAATCCCCCAAACCCCAAACCCCAAACCCCAAATCCCCAAACCCCCAAACCCCAAATCCCCAAATCCCCAAACCCCAAATCCCAAACCCCAAATCTCCCCAAACCCCAAATCCCAAACCCCAAATCCCAAACCCCAAATCCCAAACCCCACAGACGTGGACGAGTGCCAGACGCTCCGCGGCGCTTGTGGCGCCGAGTGTCCACCCCAATCCCCCAAACCCCAAACCCCAAATCCCCCAAATCCCAAACCCCCAAATCCCCAAATCCCAAATCCCAAATCCCAAAACCCCAAATCCCCAAACCCCAAGCCCCAAATCCCAAATCCCCCAAACCCCAAATCCCAAATCCCCAAACCTCAAACCCCCAAACCCCAAATCCCAAACCCCAAACCCCAAACCCCAAATCCCCCAAACCCCAAACCCCAAACCCCAAACCCCACAGACGTGGACGAGTGCCAGACGGCTCACAGCGGCGTTTGTGGGGCTGAGTGTCCACCCCAATCCCCCAAACCCCAAACCCAAACCCCAAATCCCCAAACCCCCAAACCCCAAATCCCCAACCCCAAACCCCAAACCCCAAATCCCAAACGCCAAACCCCAAATTCCAAACCCCAAACCCCAAATCCCAAACCCCACAGACGTGGACGAGTGCCAGAGCTCCGCGGCGTTTGTGGGGCTGAGTGTCCACCCCAATCCCCAAACCCCAAACCCCAAACCCCAAACCCAAATCCCTCAAACCCCAAACCTCAAACCCCAAACCCTCAAACCCCAAACCCCAAACCCCAAACCCCAAATCCCAAACCCCAAATCCTAAATCCCCCAAACCCCAAACCCCAAATCCCAAACCCCAAATCCCAAATCCCCAAACCTCAAATCCCTCAAACCCCAAACCCCCAAACCCCTAAATCCCAAATCCCCAAACCCCAAACCCCAAACCCCAAATCCCCGAAATCCCCAAACCCCAAATCCCAAACCCCACAGACGTGGACGAGTGCCAGACGCTCCGCGGCGTTTGTGGCTCCGAGCGCTGCGAGAACGTCGAGGGCTCCTTCCTGTGCCTGTGCCCCGACCCGCGGCACGAGTTCGACCTGGTCACGGGGCGCTGCGGGCCGGCCCCCGCCCCTGCGGCCCCGCCGACCCCCGGAACCCCCAAACCTTCCCCAGAACCCCCAAAACCCCCAAACCGTCCCCCAGAACCCCAAATCTCCCCCAAAACCCCCAATCTCCCTCCAAAACCCACAAACCATCCCCAGGACCCTCAAATTTTCCCCCAAAACCGCCAAACCATTCCCCAAAACCCCCAAACTTTCCTCCAAAACCCCTAAACTTTCCCCCAAAACCCCGAAACCATCCTTCAAAACCCCCAAATTCCGCGCCCAGAACTCCCAAATCTCTCTCCAGAACCCCCAAACCTTCCCCCAGAACCCTTTAAACTTTCCCCAAAACCCTCAAAACCCCAAACTTTCCCCAAAACCCCAAACCTTCCCCAAACCATCCCCTCAAAACCCCCAAACCATTCCCTAGGACCCTCAAATTCCTCTCAGACCCCCAAATCCCCCCAGACCCCCAAAACCCCGAACCTCCGCGCTGGGCTCGTGCTTCAGCCGCGCCTGCGGGCTGCTGGCTCTCAACGTGACCCGCCCGCAGTGCTGCTGCACCCTGGGGGGTCGTGGGGGGTGCGGTGCTCTTGGGAGCCCTGCCCCCACCGGGCACATAGGAGCGACACCCCAAAAATATTGGGGAGTGATTTTGGGGTAAATTTAGGGGATTTTCGAGCGATTTTGGGGATTTTCGGGGATTTGGGGGATTTGAGGAATTTTGGGGGATTTTGGGGTCTTGGGGGCGCAGTGCCCAGCCCAGCCCTGCCCCCACCGGGCACAGGAGCGACACCCCAAAAATATTGGGGTGCGATTTGGGGGGGATTTAGGGGATTTTCGAGCGATTTTGGGATTTTTGGGGGATTTCGGGGATTTGAGGGGATTTTGGGGGGATTTGGGGGTCGTGGGGCAGCGGTGTCTCAGGGTGCCCTGCCCCACCGGGCATAGGGAGCGACACCCCAAAAATATTAAAAGTGATTTGGGGGGATTTAGGGGATTTGGGATTTTCGGGTGATTTTCGGGGATTTTAAGCGATTTGAGGGGGATTTTGGGGGATTTGGGGGTCGTGGGGTCTTGGGGGCACAGTGCCCAGCCCAGCCCTGCCCCCCACCGGCACAGAGCGACACCCCAAAAAATATTAAAAGCGATTTGGGGGATCTAGGGGGATTTTGGGGATTTTCAGGTGATTTTGGGGGATTTTTCGGGCGATTTGGGGGGATTTTGGGGATTTGAGGGGGATTTTGGGGATTTTGGGGGTCTTGGGGGCGCAGTGCCCAGCCCAGCCCTGCCCCCCACCGGGCACAGGTGAGCGACACCCCAAAAAATATTAAAGTGCGATTTTCGGAGGGATTTAGGGGATTTGGGGATTTTCGGGTGATTTTGGGGAAATTTGAGGGGGATTTGAGGATTTTTTGGGGATTTTGGGGGATTTTTCGGGGGATTCGAGGGGGTCGTGGGGGCACAGTGCCCAGCCCAGCCCTGCCCCACACCTGGGACAAGTGGATGACGCCCCAAAATATTGGGGTGCGATTTGGGAATGAGATTTAGGGAACATTTGGGGATTTTTCAAGACGATTTGGGGATTTTTCGGGCGATTTTGGGGGCATTTGGGGATTTGAGGGCGATTTTGGGGGATTTGGGGGTCTTGGGGGCACAGTGCCCAGCCCAGCCCTGCCCCCCACCGGGCATAGGAGCGACACCCCAAAAAATATTGGGGTGCGATTTGGGGAAGATTAAGGGGATTTGGGGGATTTTCGGGTGATTTGGGGGTTTTTCGGTGATTTGGGGGATTTTGGGATTTGAGGGGATTTTTTCGGGGATTTCGGGGATTTGGGGGATTTGGGGGGTGCAGTGTCTGGGAGCCCTGCCTCCCACCTGACACAGGTAGCCACACCCCAAAAATATTGGGGTGCGATTTGGGGGATTTAGGGGATTTCGAACGATTTTGGGGATTTTTGGGGGATTTTGGGGATTTGAGGGGATTTTGGGGATTTGGGGGTCGGGGGCGCAGTGCCTCGGGGAGCCCTGCCTCCACCGGGCACAGGTAGGAGCGACACCCCAAAAATATTAAAGTGCGATTTTGGGGTAAATTTAGGGGGATTTTCGAGCGATTTTGGGGATTTTCGGGGATTTGGGGATTTGAGGGGAATTTTGGGGGATTTTGGGGGTCTTGGGGAGTGCAGTGCCCAGCCCAGCCCCTGCCCCCACCGGGCACAGGTGAGCGACACCCCAAAAATATTAAAAGTGATTTTGGGGATTTGGGGATTTTCAGGTGATTTTAGGGGATTTTGGCGATTTGAGGGGATTTTAGGGGATTTTGGGGGTCTTGGGGGCACAGTGCCCAGCCCAGCCCTGCCCCCCACCGGGCACAGGTGAGCGACACCCCAAAAATATTGGGGTGCGATTTTGGGGAAGATTAAGGGGATTTGGGGATTTTCAGGTGATTTGGGGATTTTTCGGGTGATTTTGGGGGGGATTTTGGGGATTTTTCGGGTGATTTTGGGGTATTTTGGGGGATTTAAGGCGCAGTGCCCGCCCAGCCCTGCCCCACACCTAAGACTAGGAAGCCACACCCCAAAAATATTGGGGTGCGATTTGGAGTGAGATTTAGGGGAATTTGGGGGATTTTCAAGGCGATTTTGGGGATTTTTCGGGGCAATTTTGGGATTTTTCGGGGATTTTGGGGGATTTTGGGGATTTTGGGGGTCTTGGGGGCGCAGTGCCCAGCCCAGCCCTGCCCCCACCGGGCACAGGTGAGCGACACCCCAAAAATATTAAAAGTGATTTGGGGAAAGATTAAGGGGGATTTTGGGGATTTTCGGGCGACTTTGGGGATTTTTCGGGCGATTTTGGGGATTTTTCGGTGGATTTGGGGGATTTGAGGACGATTTTGGGATTTTCGGATGATTTTGGGAGGATTTGGGGGGTCGTGGGGCACAGTGCCCAGCCCAGCCCTGCCCACACCTGGCACAGGTGAGCGACATCCCAAAAAAATTTGTGGTGGAATTCGGGGTTTGGGGAGATTTTGGGTGGATTTGGAGCGGATTTGGGGAAATTTTGGGGAGAAATTTGGGTGGAAATTTTGGGATTTGAGGGAATTTTGGGGAGAAATTTGGGTGGAAATTTTGGAGATTTTGGGGAATTTTGGGGAGAAATTTGGGTGGAAATTTTGGGGATTTGAGGGAATTTTCAGGATTTGAGGGGAAATTTGGGGGGGGATTTGGGGAAATTTTGGGGAGAAATTGGGGGAAAATTTTGGGGATTTGGGGGAATTTTTCGGATTTGGGGAAATTTGGGGGGGATTTCAGTGATTTGGGGAAATTTGGGGGATTTGGGGGCGGATTTGGGGAAATTTTGGGGAGAAATTTGGGTGGAAATTTTGGGGATTTGAGGGGAAATTTGGGGGGATTTTGGGGATTTGGGGAAATTTTGGGAGAAATTTTGGGGTGGAAATTTTGGGGATTTGGGGGAATTTTTCGAATTTGGGGGAAATTTTGGGGGATTTGGAGGGGGGATTTCAAGGGATTTAAGGAAATTTTGGGGAGAAATTTGGGTGGAAATTTTGGGGATTTGAGGGGAATTTTCAGGATTTGAGGGGAAATTTGGGGGGGGATTTTGGGGGGATTTGGGGGAAATTTTGGGGAGAAATTTGGGTGGAAATTTTGGGGATTTGGGGAATTTTCAGGATTTGAGGGGGAAATTTGGGGGGGATTTTTGGGGATTTGGGGAAATTTTGGGGAGAAATTTGGGCGGAAATTTTGGGGATTTGAGGGAATTTTCAGGATTTGAGGGAAATTTGGGGGAAATTTCGGGGTGGATTTGGGGGAATTTTGGGGAGAAATTTGGGTGGAAATTTTTGGGATTTGGGGGAATTTTCGGGTTTAGGGAAATTTGGGGGATTTGGGGGAATTTTCAGGATTTGAGGGGGGAAATTTTGGGGGGGGGGATTTTGGGGGGGTCGTGGGGGTCTTGGGGGCACAGTGCCCAGCCCAGCCCTGCCCCCACCGGGCACAGGTGAGCGACACCCCAAAAATATTGGGGTGCGATTTGGGGGAGATTTAGGGAACATTTGGGGGATTTTCGAGGATTTTGGGATTTTTCGGGGGATTTTGGGGGGATTTAGGATTGGGGGATTTGGGGGATTTCGGGGATTTTGGGGTCTT
>JAKWBO010001107.1:0-18816 GCA_034336685.1 Luscinia luscinia
GCAGACCTGTTGCCGCTAGCCGGTCTCTCGCGCTTCGCGCCGCGGGTAGACCTGTTGCCGCTAGCCGGTCTCTGCCTTTCGCGCCGGCCTGCGGGGTAGACCTGTTGCCGCTAGCCGGTCTCGGCCTTCGCGCCCCGCCGCGGGGTAGACCTGTTGCCGCTAGCCGGTCTCTGCCTTTCGCGCAGGCCTGCGGGTAGACCTGTTGCCGCTAGCCGGTCTCGGCCTCGCGCCCCGCCGCGGGTAGACCTGCTGCCGCTAGCCGGTCTCTGCCTTTCGCGCCGGGCCTGCGGGTAGACCTGTTGCCGCTAGCCGGTCTCGGCCTTTCGCGCTGGCGCCGCGGGTAGACCTGTTGCCGCTAGCCGGTCTCTGCCTTCGCGCCGGCCTGCGGGGTAGACCTGTTGCCGCTAGCCGGTCTCGGCCTTCGCGCCCGGCCGCGGGTAGACCTGTTGCCGCTAGCCGGTCTCTGCCTCGCGCCGGCCTGCGGGTAGACCTGTTGCCGCTAGCCGGTCTCGCCTTCGCGCCCGCCGCGGGTAGACCTGTTGCCGCTAGCCGGTCTTACACTTCGCAGCCGCCGGGGCAGACCTGTTGCCGCTAGCCGGTCTCTGCCTTCGCGCCGGCCTGCGGGTAGACCTGTTGCCGCTAGCCGGTCTCGCCTTCGCGCCCGGCCGCGGGTAGACCTGTTGCCGCTAGCCGGTCTCAGCCTGGCGCCGGCGCCGCGGGTAGACCTGTTGCCGCTAGCCGGTCTCGGCCTTCGCGCCGCGCCTGCGGGTAGACCTGTTGCCGCTAGCCGGTCTCGGCCTTATCGCGCCGCGACCATGCGCCGCGGGTAGACCTTGTTGCCGCTAGCCGGTCTCGCCTATGGCGCCCGCGTGGGTAGAGCTGGTGCCGTCCGCCGCGCCTCTATGACCTTCCCTTAACCGGGAAGGCCAGGCGGACACCAGGTCTACCCCTTAAGCCGGGAATGCCGGCGGACACCAGGTCTACCTCTTAAGCGGGAATGCCGGGCGGACACCAGGTCTACCCCTTAAGCCGGAATGCATGCGGACACCAGGTCTACCCCTTAATCGGGAATGCAGGCGGACAACAGGTCTACCCCTTCAGCGGGAATGCCGGCGGACACCAGGTCTACCCCTTGCCGGAATGCCGGCGGACACCAGGTCTACCCCTTAATGCGGGAATGCAGGCGGACAACAGGTCTACCCCTTAATCGGGAATGCAGGCGGACACCAGGTCTACCCCTTAAGCGGGAATGCCGGCGGACACCAGGTCTACCCCTTAAGCGGGAATGCAGGCGGACACCAGGTCTACCCCTTAAGCGGGAATGCAGGCGGACACCAGGTCTACCCCTTAAGCGGGAATGCAGGCGGACACCAGGTCTACCCCTTAATCGGGAATGCAGGCGGACACCAGGTCTACCCTTAGCTGGAATGCCGGCGGACACCAGGTCTACCCCTTAATCGGGAATGCCGGCGGACACCAGGTCTACCCTTAAGCGGGAATGCAGGCGGACAACAGGCTCTACCCCTTAGCTGGAATGCCGGCGGACACCAGGTCTACCCCTTAAGCTGGAATGCAGGCGGACAACAGGTCTACCCCTTGCCGGAATGCCGGCGGACACCAGGTCTACCCCTTGCCGGAATGCCGGCGGACACCAGGTCTACCCCTTAATCGGGAATGCAGGCGGACAACAGGTCTACTCCTTAGCCGGGAATGCCGGCGGACACCAGGTCTACCCCTTAGCCGGGAATGCAGGCGGACAACAGGTCTACCCCTTAATCGGGAATGCAGGCGGACAACAGGTCTACCCCTTATCGGGAATGCCGGGCGGACACCAGGTCTACCCCTTAATGCGGGAATGCAGGCGGACAACAGGTCTACCCCTTAATCGGGAATGCAGGCGGACAACAGGTCTACCCTTAAGCGGGAATGCCGGCGGACACCAGGTCTACCCCTTAATCGGGAATGCCAGGCGGACACCAGGTCTACCCCTTAATCGGGAATGCAGGCGGACAACAGGTCTACCCCTTAAGCGGGAATGCCGGCGGACACCAGGTCTACCCCTTAATCGGGAATGCAGGCGGACAACAGGTCTACCCTTTCAGCGGGAATGCAGGCGGACAACAGGTCTACCCTTTCGGGAATGCCGGCGGACACCAGGTCTACCCCTTAATCGGGAATGCAGGCGGACAACAGGTCTACCCCTTTCGGAATGCCGGCGGACACCAGGTCTACCCCTTAAGCGGAATGCAGGCGGACACCAGGTCTACCCCTTCAGCGGGAATGCCGGGCGGACACCAGGTCTACTCCTTAAGCCGGAATGCAGGCGGACAACAGGTCTACCCCTTAAGCCGGAATGCCGGGCGGACACCAGGTCTACCCCTTAAGCGGGAATGCAGGCGGACAACAGGTCTACCCTTTAATCGGGAATGCAGGCGGACAACAGGTCTACCCCTTAAGCGGGAATGCCGGCGGACACCAGGTCTACCCCTTAATCGGGAATGCAGGCGGACAACAGGTCTACTCCCTTAATCGGGAATGCAGGCGGACAACAGGTCTACCCTTCAGCGGGAATGCAGGCGGACAACAGGTCTACCCCTTAATCGGGAATGCAGGCGGACAACAGGTCTACCCCTTAATCGGGAATGCCGGGCGACACCAGGTCTACCCCCTTAAGCGGGGAATGCCGGCGGACACCAGGTCTACCCTTAAGCGGGAATGCAGGCGGACAACAGGTCTACCCCTTAATCGGGGAATGCCGGGCGACACCAGGTCTACCCCTTAAGCTGGAATGCCGGCGGACACCAGGTCTACCCCTTAAGCGGGAATGCAGGCGGACAACAGGTCTACCCCTTCAGCGGGAATGCCGGCGACAACAGGTCTACCCCTTGCTGGAATGCCGGCGGACACCAGGTCTACCCCCTTAAGCGGGAATGCATGCGGACACCAGGTCTACCCCTTAATCGGGAATGCAGGCGGACACCAGGTCTACCCTTTAATCGGGAATGCAGGCGGACAACAGGTCTACCCTTAAGCCGGGAATGCCGGCGGACACCAGGTCTACCCCTTAATCGGGAATGCAGGCGGACACCAGGTCTACCCCTTAAGCGGGAATGCCGGCGGACACCAGGTCTACCCCTTAAGCGGGAATGCAGGCGGACACCAGGTCTACCCCTTCAGCGGGAATGCCGGCGGACACCAGGTCTACCCCTTAGCCGGGAATGCCGGCGGACACCAGGTCTACCCTTTAATCGGGAATGCAGGCGGACAACAGGTCTACCCCTTAATCGGGAATGCAGGCGGACACCAGGTCTACCCCTTAATCGGGAATGCAGGCGGACAACAGGTCTACCCCTTAAGCGGGAATGCAGGCGGACACCAGGTCTACCCCTTAATCGGGAATGCAGGCGGACAACAGGTCTACCCCTTAGCGGGAATGCAGGCGGACACCAGGTCTACCCCTTAATCGGGAATGCAGGCGGACAACAGGTCTACCCCTTAAGCCGGAATGCCGGCGGACAACAGGTCTACCCCTTAAGCGGGGAATGCCGGCGGACACCAGGTCTACCCCTTAATCGGGAATGCAGGCGGACAACAGGTCTACCCTTAATCGGGAATGCAGGCGGACACCAGGTCTACCCCTTAATCGGGGAATGCCGGCGGACACCAGGTCTACCCTTAATCGGGAATGCAGGCGGACAACAGGTCTACCCCTTCAGCGGAATGCAGGCGGACAACAGGTCTACCCCTTAAGCGGGAATGCCGGCGGACACCAGGTCTACCCCTTAATCGGGAATGCAGGCGGACACCAGGTCTACCCCTTGCTCGGGAATGCAGGCGGACAACAGGTCTACCCCTTAGCGGGAATGCCGGCGGACACCAGGTCTACCCCTTAAGCGGGAATGCAGGCGGACACCAGGTCTACCCCTTAATCGGGAATGCCGGCGGACACCAGGTCTACCCCTTAAGCGGGAATGCAGGCGGACACCAGGTCTACCCCTTAAGCGGGAATGCCGGCGGACACCAGGTCTACCCCTTAAGCGGGAATGCAGGCGGACACCAGGTCTACCCCCTTAATCGGGAATGCCGGCGGACACCAGGTCTACCCCTTAAGCGGGAATGCCGGCGGACACCAGGTCTACCCCTTAAGCGGGAATGCAGGCGGACAACAGGTCTACCCCTTAAGCGGGAATGCGGGCGGACACCAGGTCTACCCCTTAGCGGGAATGCCGGCGGACACCAGGTCTACCCCTTATCGGGAATGCCGGCGGACACCAGGTCTACCCCCTTAATCGGGAATGCAGGCGGACACCAGGTCTACCCCTTAGCGGGAATGCCGGCGGACACCAGGTCTACCCCTTACTCGGGAATGCCGGCGGACACCAGGTCTACCCCTTAAGCGGGAATGCCGGCGGACACCAGGTCTACCCCTTAATCGGGAATGCCGGCGGACACCAGGTCTACCCCTTAAGCGGGAATGCAGGCGGACACCAGGTCTACCCCTTAAGCGGGAATGCCGGCGGACACCAGGTCTACCCCTTAGTCGGGAATGCCGGCGGACACCAGGTCTACCCTTAGCGGAATGCATGCGGACACCAGGTCTAACCCTTAAGCGGGAATGCCGGCGGACACCAGGTCTACCCCTTAATCGGGAATGCCGGCGGACACCAGGTCTACCCCTTAATCGGGAATGCCGGCGGACACCAGGTCTACCCCTTAATCGGGAATGCCGGCGGACACCAGGTCTACCCCTTAAGCGGGAATGCCGGCGGACACCAGGTCTACCCCTTAATCGGGAATGCCGGCGGACACCAGGTCTACCCCTTAAGCGGGGAATGCCGGCGGACACCAGGTCTACCCCTTATCGGGGAAGGCCGGCAGACACCAGGTCTACCCCTTAATCGGGAATGCCGGCGGACACCAGGTCTACCCCTTATCGGGAATGCAGGCGGACACCAGGTCTACCCCTTCTAGCGGAATGCCGGCGGACACCAGGTCTACCCCTTAAGCGGGAATGCATGCGGACACCAGGTCTACCCCTTAAGCGGGAATGCCAGGCGGACACCAGGTCTACCCCTTAATCGGGAATGCAGGCGGACACCAGGTCTACCCCTAACTCGGGAATGCCGGCGGACACCAGGTCTACCCCTTAAGCGGGAATGCCAGGCGGACACCAGGTCTACCCTTAAGCGGGAATGCATGCGGACACCAGGTCTACCCCATTAATCGGGAATGCAGGCGGACAACAGGTCTACCCCTTTCTCGGGAATGCCGGCGGACACCAGGTCTACCCCTTAAGCGGGAATGCCGGCGGACACCAGGTCTACCCCTTAAGCGGGAATGCCGGCGGACAACAGGTCTACCCCTTGTCGGGAATGCCGGCGGACACCAGGTCTACCCCTTAAGCGGGAATGCCGGCGGACACCAGGTCTACCCCTTATGCGGGAATGCAGGCGGACACCAGGTCTACCCCTTAATCGGGAATGCAGGCGGACACCAGGTCTACCCCTTAGTCGGGAATGCCGGCGGACACCAGGTCTACCCCTTAATCGGGAATGCCGGCGGACACCAGGTCTACCCCTTAAGCGGGAATGCCGGCGGACACCAGGTCTACCCCTTAGCGGGAATGCCGGCGGACACCAGGTCTACCCCTTAATCGGGAATGCCAGGCGGACACCAGGTCTACCCCTTAAGCGGGAATGCCGGCGGACACCAGGTCTACCCCTTAAGCGGGAATGCAGGCTGACACCAGGTCTACCCCTTAAGCGGGAATGCAGGCGGACACCAGGTCTACCCCTTAATCGGGAATGCCGGCGGACACCAGGTCTACCCCTTAAGCGGGAATGCAGGCGGACACCAGGTCTACCCCTTAAGCGGGAATGCCGGCGGACACCAGGTCTACCCCTTAATCGGGAATGCAGGCGGACACCAGGTCTACCCCTTAATCGGGAATGCCGGCGGACACCAGGTCTACCCCTTAATCGGGAATGCCGGCGGACACCAGGTCTACCCCTTAAGCGGGAATGCCGGCGGACACCAGGTCTACCCCCTTAAGCGGGAATGCCGGCGGACACCAGGTCTACCCCTTAATCGGGAATGCAGGCGGACACCAGGTCTACCCCTTAATCGGGAATGCCGGCGGACACCAGGTCTACCCCTTAATCGGGAATGCCGGCGGACACCAGGTCTACCCCTTACTCGGGAATGCCGGCGGACACCAGGTCTACCCTTAATCGGGAATGCCGGCGGACACCAGGTCTACCCCTTTCAGCGGGAATGCCGGCGGACACCAGGTCTACCCCTTACGGGAATGCCGGCGGACACCAGGTCTACCCCTTAATCGGGAATGCAGGCGGACACCAGGTCTACCCCTTACCGGGAATGCCGGCGGACAACAGGTCTACCCCTTAATCGGGAATGCCGGCGGACACCAGGTCTACCCCTTAAGCGGGAATGCAGGCGGACACCAGGTCTACCCCTTAAGCGGGAATGCCGGCGGACACCAGGTCTACCCCTTAAGCGGGAATGTCGGGCGGACACCAGGTCTACCCTTAAGCGGGAATGCAGGCGGACACCAGGTCTACCCTTTAATCGGGAATGCCGGCGGACACTAGGTCTACCCCTTAAGCGGGAATGCCGGCGGACACCAGGTCTACCCCTTAATCGGGAATGCAGGCGGACACCAGGTCTACCCCTTAAGCGGGAATGCCGGCGGACACCAGGTCTACCCCTTAAGCCGGGAATGCATGCGGACATCAGGTCTACCCCTTAATCGGGAATGCCGGCGGACACCAGGTCTACCCCTTAAGCGGGAATGCCGGCGGACACCAGGTCTACCCCTTTCATCGGGAATGCAGGCGGACACCAGGTCTACCCCTTAATCGGGAATGCCGGCGGACACCAGGTCTACCCCTTAGCGGGAATGCCAGGCGGACAACAGGTCTACCCCTTAATCGGGAATGCCGGCGGACGACCAGGTCTACCCCTTAATCGGGAATGCCGGCGGACACCAGGTCTACCCCTTAAGTCGGGAATGCCGGCGGACAACAGGTCTACCCCTTAAGCGGGAATGCCGGCGGACACCAGGTCTACCCCTTAAGCCCGGAATGCAGGCGGACACCAGGTCTACGCCTTAAGCGGGAATGCCGGCGGACACCAGGTCTACTCCTTAAGCGGGAATGCATGCGGACACCAGGTCTACTCCCCCTTAAGTCGGGAATGCCGGCGGACACCAGGTCTACCCCTTAATCGGGAATGCCGGCGGACACCAGGTCTACCTCTTAATCGGTAATGCAGGCGGACACCAGGTCTACCCCTTAATCGGGAATGCCGGCGGACACCAGGTCTACCCCTTAAGCCGGGAATGCAGGCGGACACCAGGTCTACCCCTTAATCGGGAATGCCGGGCGGACACCAGGTCTACCCCTTAAGCGGGAATGCCGGCGGACACCACGCCTACCCCTTAATCGGGAATGCAGGCGGACAACAGGTCTACCCCTTAATCGGGAATGCCGGCGGACACCAGGTCTACCCCTTAATCGGGAATGCAGGCGGACAACAGGTCTACCCCTTTCGGGAATGCCGGCGGACAACAGGTCTACCCCTTTCGGGAATGCAGGCAGACACCAGGTCTACCCCTTAAGCGGGAATGCCGGCGGACACCAGGTCTACCCATTGCTGGAATGCATGCGGACACCAGGTCTACCCCTTCTCGGGAATGGCGGACACCAGGTCTACCCCTTAAGCGGGAATGCATGCGGACACCAGGTCTACCCCTTAATCGGGCGCCAGGCGGCCACCAGGTCTACCCCTTAAGCGGGCGCCAGGCGGCCACCAGGTCTACCCTTGCCGGAATGCCGGCGGACACCAGGTCTACCCCTTAAGCGGGAATGCCAGGCGGACACCAGGTCTACCCCTTAGCGGGAATGCCGGCGGACACCAGGTCTACCCCTTAATCGGGAATGCCGGCGGACACCACGTCTACCCCTTAAGCGGGAATGCAGGCGGACAACAGGTCTACCCCTTAAGCGGGAATGCAGGCGGACACCAGGTCTACCCTTAAGCGGGAATGCAGGCGGACAACAGGTCTACCCTTAAGCGGGAATGTCGGGCGGACACCAGGTCTACCCCTTAAGCGGGAATGCAGGCGGACACCAGGTCTACCCCTTAAGCGGGAATGCAGGCGGACACCAGGTCTACCCCTTAATCGGGAATGCCGGCGGACACCAGGTCTACCCCTTAATCGGGAATGCCGGGCGGACACCAGGTCTACCCCTTAGCTGGAATGCCGGCGGACACCAGGTCTACCCCTTAAGCGGGAATGCCGGCGGACACCAGGTCTACCCCTTAAGCGGGAATGCCGGCGGACACCAGGTCTACCCCTTAATCGGGAATGCCGGCGGACACCAGGTCTACCCCTTAATCGGGAATGCCGGCGGACACCAGGTCTACCCCTTAATCGGGAATGCAGGCGGACACCAGGTCTACCCCTTAATCGGGAATGCCGGCGGACACCAGGTCTACCCCTTAAGCGGGAATGCCGGCGGACACCAGGTCTACCCCTTAATCGGGAATGCAGGCGGACAACAGGTCTACCCCTTAATCGGGAATGCCGGCGGACACCAGGTCTACCCCTTAAGCGGGGAATGCCGGCGGACACCAGGTCTACCCCTTAAGCGGGAATGCAGGCGGACAACAGGTCTACCCCTTAATCGGGAATGCCGGCGGACACCAGGTCTACCCCTTAATCGGGAATGCCGGCGGACACCAGGTCTACCCCTTAAGCGGGAATGCCGGCGGACACCAGGTCTACCCCTTAAGCGGGAATGCCGGCGGACACCAGGTCTACCCCTTAATCGGGAATGCCAGGCGGACACCAGGTCTACCCCTTAAGCGGGAATGCCGGCGGACACCAGGTCTACTCCTTAAGCGGGAATGCATGCGGACACCAGGTCTACCCCTTAATCGGGAATGCCGGCGGACACCAGGTCTACCCCTTAATCGGGAATGCCGGCGGACACCAGGTCTACCCCTTAATCGGTAATGCAGGCGGACACCAGGTCTACCCCTTAATCGGGAATGCCGGCGGACACCAGGTCTACCCCTTTATCGGGAATGCAGGCGGACAACAGGTCTACCCCTTAAGCGGGAATGCCGGCGGACACCAGGTCTACCCCTTAAGCGGGAATGCCGGCGGACACCACGGTCTACCCCTTAATCGGGAATGCAGGCGGACACCAGGTCTACCCCTTAATCGGGAATGCCGGCGGACACCAGGTCTACCCCTTAGTCGGGAATGCCGGCGGACACCAGGTCTACCCCTTAATCGGGAATGCATGCGGACACCAGGTCTACCCCTTAATCGGGAATGCCGGCGGACACCAGGTCTACCCCTTAATCGGGAATGCCGGCGGACACCAGGTCTACCCCTTAAGCGGGAATGCCGGCGGACACCAGGTCTACCCCTTAAGCGGGAATGCCGGCGGACAACAGGTCTACCCCTTAGCCGGAATGCCGGCGGACACCAGGTCTACCCTTAATCGGGAATGCCGGCGGACACCAGGTCTACCCCTTAATCGGGAATGCCGGCGGACACCAGGTCTACCCCTTAATCGGGAATGCAGGCGGACACCAGGTCTACCCCTTAATCGGGAATGCCGGCGGACACCAGGTCTACCCCTTAAGCGGGAATGCCGGCGGACACCAGGTCTACCCCTTAATCGGGAATGCAGGCGGACAACAGGTCTACCCTTAATCGGGAATGCCGGCGGACACCAGGTCTACCCCTTAATCGGGAATGCAGGCGGACACCAGGTCTACCCCTTAAGCGGGAATGCAGGCGGACACCAGGTCTACCCCTTAATCGGGAATGCCGGCGGACACCAGGTCTACCCCTTAATCGGGAATGCCGGCGGACACCAGGTCTACCCCTTAAGCGGGAATGCCGGCGGACACCAGGTCTACCCCTTAAGCGGGAATGCCGGCGGACACCAGGTCTACCCCTTAATCGGGAATGCAGGCGGACACCAGGTCTACCCCTTAAGCGGGAATGCCGGCGGACACCAGGTCTACTCCTTAAGCGGAATGCATGCGGACACCAGGTCTACCCCTTAATCGGGAATGCCGGCGGACACCAGGTCTACCCCTTTAATCGGGAATGCCGGCGGACACCAGGTCTACCCCTTAATCGGTAATGCAGGCGGACACCAGGTCTACCCCTTAATCGGGAATGCCGGCGGACACCAGGTCTACCCCTTTATCGGGAATGCAGGCGGACAACAGGTCTACCCCTTAATCGGGAATGCCGGCGGACACCAGGTCTACCCCTTAAGCGGGAATGCCGGCGGACACCACGTCTACCCCTTAATCGGGAATGCAGGCGGACAACAGGTCTACCCCTTAATCGGGAATGCCGGCGGACACCAGGTCTACCCCTTAATCGGGAATGCAGGCGGACAACAGGTCTACCCCTTATCGGGAATGCCGGCGGACAACAGGTCTACCCCTTTCTCGGGAATGCAGGCAGACACCAGGTCTACCCCTTAAGCGGGAATGCCGGCGGACACCAGGTCTACCCATTAAGCGGGAATGCATGCGGACACCAGGTCTACCCCTTTCGGGAATGGCGGACACCAGGTCTACCCCTTAAGCGGGAATGCATGCGGACACCAGGTCTACCCCTTAATCGGGACGCCAGGCGGCCACCAGGTCTACCCCTTAAGCGGGCGCCAGGCGGCCACCAGGTCTACCCCTTAGCGGGAATGCCGGCGGACACCAGGTCTACCCCTTAGCCGGGAATGCCAGCGGACACCAGGTCTACCCTTCAGCGGGAATGCCAGCGGACACCAGGTCTACCCCTTTATCGGGAATGCCGGCGGACACCACGTCTACCCCTTAAGCGGGAATGCAGGCGGACAACAGGTCTACCCCTTAAGCGGGAATGCAGGCGGACAACAGGTCTACCCCTTAGCGGGAATGCAGGCGGACAACAGGTCTACCCCTTAATCGGTAATGCAGGCGGACACCAGGTCTACCCCTTAAGCGGGAATGCACGCGGACACCAGGTCTACCCCTTAAGCGGGAATGCATGCGGACACCAGGTCTACCCCTTAATCGGGAATGCCGGCGGACACCAGGTCTACCCCTTAATCGGGAATGCCGGCGGACACCAGGTCTACCCTTAAGCGGGAATGCCGGCGGACACCAGGTCTACCCCTTTAGCCGGAATGCATGCGGACACCAGGTCTACCCCTTAATCGGGAATGCCGGCGGACACCAGGTCTACCCTTAATCGGGAATGCCGGCGGACACCAGGTCTACCCCTTAATCGGGAATGCCGGCGGACACCAGGTCTACCCCTTAATCGGGAATGCAGGCGGACACCAGGTCTACCCCTTAATCGGGAATGCAGGCGGCCACCAGGTCTACCCTTAAGCGGGACGCCAGGCGGACACCAGGTCTACCCCTTAAGCGGGAATGCCGGCGGACACCAGGTCTACCCCTTAATCGGGACGCCAGGCGGACACCAGGTCTACCCCTTAATCGGGAATGCCGGGCGGAGACCAGGTTCTACCCTTAATCGGGACGCCAGGCGACACCAGGTCTACCCCTTCATCGGGACTGCCAGGCAGCCACCAGGTCTACCCCTTAGCGGGAATGCCGGCGGACACCAGGTCTACCCCATTAAGCGGGAATGCATGCGGACACCAGGTCTACCCCTTCTCGGGAATGGCGGACACCAGGTCTACCCCTTAGCTGGAATGCATGCGGACACCAGGTCTACCCCTTAATCGGGAACGCCAGGCGGCCACCAGGTCTACCCCTTAAGCGGGACGCCAGGCGGCCACCAGGTCTACCCCTTAAGCGGGAATGCCGGCGGACACCAGGTCTACCCCTTAAGCGGGAATGCCAGCGGACACCAGGTCTACCCTTCAGCGGGAATGCCAGCGGACACCAGGTCTACCCCTTAATCGGGAATGCCGGCGGACACCACGTCTACCCCTTAAGCGGGAATGCAGGCGGACAACAGGTCTACCCCTTAGCGGGAATGCAGGCGGACAACAGGTCTACCCCTTAGCGGGAATGCAGGCGGACAACAGGTCTACCCCTTAGTCGGGAATGCAGGCGGACACCAGGTCTACCCCTTAGCCGGAATGCATGCGGACACCAGGTCTACCCATTAAGCGGGAATGCATGCGGACACCAGGTCTACCCCTTTCTCGGGAATGGGCCGGCGGACACCAGGTCTACCCCTTAATCGGGAATGCCGGCGGACACCAGGTCTACCTCTTAGCGGGGAATGCCGGCGGACACCAGGTCTACCCCTTAAGCGGGAATGCATGCGGACACCAGGTCTACCCCTTTAATCGGGAATGCCGGCGGACACCAGGTCTACCCCTTAATCGGGAATGCCGGCGGACACCAGGTCTACCCCTTAAGCGGGAATGCCGGCGGACACCAGGTCTACCCCTTAATCGGGAATGCAGGCGGACACCAGGTCTACCCCTTAATCGGGAATGCAGGCGGCCACCAGGTCTACCCCTTAAGCGGGGCGCCAGGCGGCCACCAGGTCTACCCCTTAAGCGGGAATGCCGGCGGACACCAGGTCTACCCCTTAATCGGGGCGCCAGGCGGACACCAGGTCTACCCCTTAAGCGGGAATGCCGGCGGAGACCAGTTCTACCCTTAATCGGGGCGCCAGGCGGCCACCAGGTCTACCCCTTCATCGGGGCGCCAGGCGGCCACCAGGTCTACCCCTTAATCGGGAATGCCGGCGGACACCAGGTCTACCCCTTAATCGGGCGCCAGGCGGCCACCAGGTCTACCCCATAATCGGGCGGCAGGCGGCCACCAGGTCTACCCCTGATTCGGGCGCCAGGCGGCAACCAGGTCTACCCCTTAATCGGGCGGCAGGCGGCCACCAGGTCTACCCCTTAAGCAGGGCTCCTGGCAGCCACCAGGTCTACCCCTTAACCGAGGCGGCATGCGGCCACCAGGTCTACCCCTTAGCGGGAATGCCGGCGGACACCAGGTCTACCCCTTAAGCGGGCGCCAGGCGGCCACCAGGTCTACCCCTTAAGCGGGAATGCCGGCGGACACCACGTCTACCCCTTAAGCGGGAATGCAGGCGGACAACAGGTCTACCCCTTAAGCGGGAATGCAGGCGGACAACAGGTCTACCCCTTAATCGGGAATGCCGGCGGACACCAGGTCTACCCCTTAAGCGGGAATGCCGGCGGACACCAGGTCTACCCCTTAATCGGGAATGCATGCGGACACCAGGTCTACCCCTTTCGGGAATGCCGGCGGACACCAGGTCTACCCCTTAAGCGGGAATGCCGGCGGACACCAGGTCTACCCCTTAAGCGGGAATGCAGGCGGACACCAGGTCTACCCCTTAATCGGGAATGCAGGCGGACACCAGGTCTACCCCTTAAGCGGGAATGCCAGGCGGACACCAGGTCTACCCCTTAAGCGGGAATGCCGGCGGACACCAGGTCTACCCCTTAATCGGGAATGCCAGGCGGACACCAGGTCTACCCCTTAAGCGGGAATGCCGGCGGACACCAGGTCTACCCCTTAATCGGGAATGCCAGGCGGACACCAGGTCTACCCCTTCATCGGGAATGCAGGCGGACACCAGGTCTACCCCTTAAGCGGGAATGCCGGCGGACACCAGGTCTACCCATTAAGCGGGAATGCATGCGGACACCAGGTCTACCCCTTACGGGAATGCGGCGGACACCAGGTCTACCCCTTAAGCGGGAATGCATGCGGACACCAGGTCTACCCCTTAATCGGAACGCCAGGCGGCCACCAGGTCTACCCCTTAAGCGGGCGCCAGGCGGCCACCAGGTCTACCCCTTAAGCGGGAATGCCGGCGGACACCAGGTCTACCCCTTAGCGGGAATGCCAGCGGACACCAGGTCTACCCCTTAAGCGGGAATGCCGGCGGACACCAGGTCTACCCTTTAATCGGGAATGCCGGCGGACACCACGTCTACCCCTTAAGCGGGAATGCAGGCGGACAACAGGTCTACCCCTTAAGCGGGAATGCAGGCGGACAACAGGTCTACCCCTTAAGCGGGAATGCAGGCGGACAACAGGTCTACCCCTTAAGCGGGAATGCCGGCGGACACCAGGTCTACCCCTTAAGCGGGAATGCATGCGGACACCAGGTCTACCCTTTAGCGGGAATGCATGCGGACACCAGGTCTACCCCTTACTCGGGAATGCCGGCGGACACCAGGTCTACCCCTTAATCGGGAATGCCGGCGGACACCAGGTCTACCCCTTAAGCGGGAATGCCGGCGGACACCAGGTCTACCCCTTAAGCGGGAATGCATGCGGACACCAGGTCTACCCTTTAATCGGGAATGCCGGCGGACACCAGGTCTACCCCTTAATCGGGAATGCCGGCGGACACCAGGTCTACCCCTTAGCGGGAATGCCGGCGGACACCAGGTCTACCCCTTAATCGGGAATGCAGGCGGACACCAGGTCTACCCCTTAATCGGGAATGCCAGGCGGCCACCAGGTCTACCCCTTAAGCGGGAACGCCAGGCGGACACCAGGTCTACCCCTTAGCGGGAATGCCGGCGGACACCAGGTCTACCCCTTAATCGGGCGCCAGGCGGACACCAGGTCTACCCCTTAAGCGGGAATGCCGGCGGAGACCAGTTCTACCCTTAATCGGGGCGCCAGGCGGCCACCAGGTCTACCCCTTCATCGGGGCGCCAGGCGGCCACCAGGTCTACCCCTTAAGCGGGAATGCCGGCGGAGACCAGGTCTACCCCTTAATCGGGGCGCCAGGCGGCCACCAGGTCTACCCATAATCGGGCGGCAGGCGGCCACCAGGTCTACCCCTTATTCGGGCGCCAGGCGGCAACCAGGTCTACCCCTTAATCGGGCGGCAGGCGGCCACCAGGTCTACCCCTTAAGCAGGGCTCCTGGCAGCCACCAGGTCTACCCCTTAACCGAGGCGGCATGCGGCCACCAGGTCTACCCCTTAGCGGGAATGCCGGCGGACACCAGGTCTACCCCTTAAGCGGGCGCCAGGCGGCCACCAGGTCTACCCCTTAAGCGGGAATGCCGGCGGACACCACGTCTACCCCTTAAGCGGGAATGCAGGCGGACAACAGGTCTACCCCTTAAGCGGGAATGCAGGCGGACAACAGGTCTACCCCTTAATCGGGAATGCCGGCGGACACCAGGTCTACCCCTTAAGCGGGAATGCCGGCGGACACCAGGTCTACCCCTTAATCGGGAATGCATGCGGACACCAGGTCTACCCCTTTCTCGGGAATGCCGGCGGACACCAGGTCTACCCCTTAACCGGGAATGCCGGCGGACACCAGGTCTACCCCTTAAGCGGGAATGCCGGCGGACACCACGTCTACCCCTTAAGCGGGAATGCAGGCGGACAACAGGTCTACCCCTTAATCGGGAATGCCGGCGGACACCAGGTCTACCCCTTAAGCGGGAATGCCGGCGGACACCAGGTCTACCCCTTAATCGGGAATGCATGCGGACACCAGGTCTACCCCTTAATCGGGAATGCCGGCGGACACCAGGTCTACCCCTTAAGCGGGAATGCCGGCGGACACCAGGTCTACCCCTTAAGCGGGAATGCCGGCGGACACCAGGTCTACCCCTTAATCGGGAATGCCGGCGGACACCACGTCTACCCCTTAAGCGGGAATGCAGGCGGACAACAGGTCTACCCCTTAATCGGGAATGCCGGCGGACACCAGGTCTACCCCTTAATCGGGAATGCCGGCGGACACCAGGTCTACCCTTAAGCGGGAATGCCGGCGGACAACAGGTCTACCCCTTAAGCGGGAATGCAGGCGGACAACAGGTCTACCCCTTAATCGGGAATGCCGGCGGACACCAGGTCTACCCCTTAAGCGGGAATGCCGGCGGACACCAGGTCTACCCCTTAATCGGGAATGCATGCGGACACCAGGTCTACCCCTTTCTCGGGAATGCCGGCGGACACCAGGTCTACCCCTTAAGCGGGAATGCCGGCGGACACCAGGTCTACCCCTTAAGCGGGAATGCCGGCGGACACCAGGTCTACCCTTAATCGGGAATGCCGGCGGACACCACGTCTACCCCTTAAGCGGGAATGCAGGCGGACAACAGGTCTACCCCTTAATCGGGAATGCCGGCGGACACCAGGTCTACCCCTTAATCGGGAATGCCGGCGGACACCAGGTCTACCCCTTAAGCGGGAATGCCGGCGGACAACAGGTCTACCCCTTAAGCGGGAATGCCGGCGGACACCAGGTCTACCCATTAAGCGGGAATGCATGCGGACACCAGGTCTACCCCTTCTCGGGAATGTCGGCGGACACCAGGTCTACCCCTTAATCGGGAATGCCGGCGGACACCAGGTCTACCCCTTAAGCGGGAATGCCAGGCGGACAACAGGTCTACCCCTTAAGCGGGAATGCCGGCGGACACCAGGTCTACCCCTTAATCAGGAATGCAGGCGGACACCAGGTCTACCCCTTAGCGGGAATGCCGGCGGACACCAGGTCTACCCCTTAATCGGGAATGCATGCGGACACCAGGTCTACCCCTTAAGCGGGAATGCCGGCCGACACCAGGTCTACCCCTTAAGCGGGAATGCCGGCGGACACCAGGTCTACCCCTTAGCCGGGAATGCCGGCGGACAACAGGTCTACCCCTTAAGCGGGATGCCAGTCGGCCACCAGGTCTACCCCTTAAGCGGGAACGCCAGGCGGACACCAGGTCTACCCCTTAAGCGGGAATGCCGGCGGACACCAGGTCTACCCCTTAGCGGGAATGCCGGCGGACACCAGGTCTACCCTTTCTCGGGAATGCCGGCGGACACCAGGTCTACCCCTTAATCGGGAATGCCGGCGGACACCAGGTCTACCCCTTAATCGGGAATGCAGGCGGACACCAGGTCTACCCCTTAATCGGGAATGCCAGGCGGACACCAGGTCTACCCCTTAAGCGGGAATGCCGGCGGACACCAGGTCTACCCCTTAATCGGGAATGCAGGCGGACACCAGGTCTACCCTTTCTCGGGAATGCCGGCGGACACCAGGTCTACCCCTTAGTCGGGAATGCAGGCGGACAACAGGTCTACCCTTTCTCGGGAATGCCGGCGGACAACAGGTCTACCCCTTATCGGGAATGCAGGCGGACACCAGGTCTACCCCTTAGTCGGGAATGCAGGCGGACAACAGGTCTACCCCTTAATCGGGAATGCCAGGCGGACACCAGGTCTACCCCTTAATCGGGAATGCCGGCGGACACCAGGTCTACCCCTTAAGCGGGAATGCCGGCGGACAACAGGTCTACCCCTTAGTCGGAATGCCGGCGGACACCAGGTCTACCCCTTAATCGGGAATGCAGGCGGACACCAGGTCTACGCCTTAAGCGGGAATGCCGGCGGACACCAGGTCTACTCCTTAAGCGGGAATGCATGCGGACATCAGGTCTACCCCTTAATCGGGAATGCCGGCGGACACCAGGTCTACCCCTTAATCGGAATGCCGGCGGACACCAGGTCTACCCCTTAATCGGGAATGCAGGCGGACACCAGGTCTACCCCTTAATCGGGAATGCCGGCGGACACCAGGTCTACCCCTTAATCGGGAATGCAGGCGGACACCAGGTCTACCCCTTAATCGGGAATGCCGGGCGACACCAGGTCTACCCCTTAAGCGGGAATGCCGGGCGGACACCACGTCTACCCCTTAATCGGGAATGCAGGCGGACACCAGGTCTACCCCTTAATCGGGAATGCCGGCGGACACCAGGTCTACCCCTTAAGCGGGAATGCCGGCGGACAACAGGTCTACCCCTTTCTCGGAATGCAGGCAGACACCAGGTCTACCCCTTAAGCGGGAATGCCGGCGGACACCAGGTCTACCCATTAAGCGGGAATGCATGACACCAGGTCTACCCCTTTCTCGGGAATGCCGGCGGACACCAGGTCTACCCCTTAATCGGGAATGCAGGCGGACACCAGGTCTACCCTTGCCGGAATGCCAGGCGGACAACAGGTCTACCCCTTATCGGGAATGCCAGGCGGACACCAGGTCTACCCCTTAAGCGGGAATGCAGGCGGACAACAGGTCTACCCCTTAGCGGGAATGCCGGCGGACACCAGGTCTACCCCTTAATCGGAATGCCGGCGGACACCAGGTCTACCCCTTAAGCGGGAATGCCGGCGGACAACAGGTCTACCCCTTAAGCGGGAATGCCGGCGCGACACCAGGTCTACCCCTTAAGCGGGAATGCAGGCGGACACCAGGTCTACCCTTAAGCGGGAATGCCAGGCGGACACCAGGTCTACCCCTTAAGCGGGAATGCATGCGGACATCAGGTCTACCCCTTAATCGGGAATGCCGGCGGACACCAGGTCTACCCTTAATCGGGAATGCCGGCGGACACCAGGTCTACCCCTCAATCGGGAATGCAGGCGGACACCAGGTCTACCCTTAATCGGGAATGCCGGACGGACACCAGGTCTACCCCTTAATCGGGAATGCCGGCGGACATCAGGTCTACCCTTAATCGGGAATGCGGGCGGACACCAGGTCTACCCCTTTAGCGGGAATGCCGGCGGACACCAGGTCTACCCCTTAATCGGGAATGCAGGCGGACACCAGGTCTACCCCTTAATCGGGAATGCCAGGCGGACACCAGGTCTACCCCTTAAGCGGGAATGCCAGGCGGACACCAGGTCTACCCCTTAAGCGGGAATGCCGGGCGGACACCAGGTCTACCCCTTAAGCGGGAATGCCGGCGGACACCAGGTCTACCCCTTAATCGGGC
>JAKWBO010001108.1:0-18812 GCA_034336685.1 Luscinia luscinia
CCGCCACGGCCGGCCCACCCGTGGGTGGGCGTGCAGAAGCTGTCTGCGTGTTGCCTCTGGGTGTGCCGCCACGGCCGGCCCACCCGTGGAGTGGGGCGTGCAGAAGGGTTTGCGTGTTGCCTCTGGGTGTGCCGCCACGGCCGGCCCAACCGTGGTGGGGCGTGCAGAAGTGTTTGCGTTGCCTCTGGGTGTGCCGCCACGGCCGGCCCACCCGTGGGTGGGCGTGCAGAAGGGTCTGCAGTTGCCTCTGGGTGTGCCGCCACGGCCGGCCCACCCGTGGGTGGGCGTGCAGAACTGTTTGCGTGTGCCTCTGGGTGTGCCGCCACGGCCGGCCCACCCGTGGGTGGGCGTGCAGAAGGGTTTGCGTTTGCCTCTGGGTGTGCCGCCACGGCCGGCCCACCCGTGGGTGGGCGTGCAGAACGGCCTGCGTGATGCCTCTGGGTGTGCCGCCACGGCCGGCCCACCCGTGGGTGGGCGTGCAGAACTGTTTTGCGTGTGCCACTGGAGGTGCCGCCACGGCCGGCCCACCCGTGGGTGGGCGTGCAGAACTGTTTGCGTGATCCACTGGGTGTGCCGCCACGGCCGGCCCACCCGTGGGTGGGCGTGCAGAACTGTTTGCGTGTGCCTCTGGGTGTGCCGCCACGGCCGGCCCACCCGTGGGTGGGCGTGCAGAAGTGTTTGCGTTGCCTCTGGGTGTGCCGCCACGGCCGGCCCACCCGTGGGTGGGCGTGCAGAAGGGCCTGCGGTTGCCTCTGGGTGTGCCGCCACGGCCTGCCCACCCGTGGGTGGGAGTGCAGAACTCTTTGGTTGTGCCTCTGGGTGTGCCGCCACGGCCGGCCCACCCGTGGGTGGGTGTGCAGAAGGGCCTGCGTGTTGCCTCTGGGTGTGCCGCCACGGCCGGCCCACCCGTGGGTGGGCGTGCAGAAGAGCTTGCAGTTTGCCTCTGGGTGTGCCGCCACGGCCGGCCCACCCGTGGGTGGGCGTGCAGAAGGGCTCTGCGTTGCCTCTGGGTGTGCCGCCACGGCCGGCCCACCCGTGGGTGGGCGTGCAGAAGGGTCCGCGTTTGCCTCTGGGTGTGCCGCTACGTCCGGCCCACCCGTGGGTGGGCGTGCAGAAGGCCTGTTGCGTTGCCTCTGGGTGTGCCGCCACGGCCGGCCCACCCGTGGGTGGGCGTGCAGAAGGGTTTGTTGTTGCTCTGGGTGTGCCGCCACGGCCGGCCCACCCGTGGGTGGGCGTGCAGAACTGTTTGCGTGTGCCTCTGGGTGTGCCGCCACGGCCGGCCCACCCGTGGGTGGGCGTGCAGAAGGGCTCTGCGTTGCCTCTGGGTGTGCCGCCACGGCCGGCCCACCCGTGGGTGGGCGTGCAGAAGGGCTTGCGTGTTGCCTCTGGGTGTGCCGCCACGGCCGGCCCACCCGTGGGTGGGCGTGCAGAAGGTGCCTGCGTGTGCCTCTGGGTGTTCGGCCACGGCCGGCCCACCCGTGGGTGGGCGTGCAGAACGTGTTTGCGTTTGCCTCTGGGTGTGCCGCCACGGCCGGCCCACACGTGGGTGGGCGTGCAGAACTGTTTGCGTGTGCCACTGGATGTGCCGCCATCGGCCGGCCCACCCGTGGGTGGGCGTGCAGAACTGTTTTGCGTGATCCACTGGGTGTGCCGCCACGGCCGGCCCACCCGTGGGTGGGGCCGTGCAGAACTGTTTGCGTGTGCCTCTGGGTGTGCCGCCACGGCCGGCCCACCCGTGAGTGGGCGTGCAGAACTGTTTGCGTGTTGCCTCTGGGTGTGCCGCCACGGCCTGCCCACCCGTGGGTGGGAGTGCAGAACTGTTTGGTTGTGCCTCTGGGTGTGCCGCCACGGCCGGCCCACCCGTGGGTGGGCGTGCAGAAGGGTCTGCGTGTTGCCTCTGGGAGTGCCGCCACGGCCGGCCCACCCGTGGGTGGGCTGTGCAGAAAGGCCTGCGTTTGCCTCTGGGTGTGCCGCCACGGCCGGCCCACCCGTGGGTGGGCGTGCAGAACTGTTTGCGTGTGCCACTGGGTGTGCCGCCACGGCCGGCCCACCCGTGGGTGGGCGTGCAAACTCTTTGCGTGTGCCACTGGGTGTGCCGCCACGGCCGGCCCACCCGTGGGTGGGCGTGCAGAACGGTTTGCTGTTGCCTCTGGGTGTGCCGCCACGGCCGGCCCACCCGTGGGTGGGCGTGCAGAAGGGCCTGCGGTTGCCTCTGGGCGTGTCGCCACGGCCGGCCCACCCGTGGGTGGGCGTGCAGAAGGGTTTGCGGTTGCCTCTGGGTGTGCCACCACGGCCGGCCCACCCGCTGGGTGGGCTGCAGAACTGTTTGCGTGTGCCTCTGGGTGTGCCGCCACGGCCGGTACACCCCGCGGGTGGGCGTGCAGAAGGGTTTGCGTTTGCCTCTGGGTGTGCCGCTGACGGCCGGCCCACCCGTGGGTGGGCGTGCAGAAGGGCCTGCGTGTGCCTCTGGGTGTTCTCGCCACGGCCGGCCCACCCGTGGAGTGGGCGTGCAGAACTGTTTGCGTGTGCCTCTGGGTGTGCCGTTGCGGCCGGCCCACCCGTGGGTGGGCGTGCAGAACTGTTTGCGTGTGCCTCTGGGTGTGCCGCCACGGCCGGTCAACCCGTGGGTGGGCGTGCAGAGCTGTTTGCGTGATCCACTGGTGTGCCGCCACGGCCGGCCAACCCGTGGGTGGGCCGCCGTGCAGAACTGTTTCGCGTGATCCACTGGGTGTGCCGCCACTACCGGCCATCCCGTGGGTGGGCGTGCAGAACTATTTGCGTGATCCACTGGGTGTGCCGCCACGGCCGGCCCACCCGTGGGTGGGCGTGCAGAACTGTTTGCGTGTGCCACTGGGTGTGCCGCCACGGCCGGCCCACCCGTGGGTGGGCGTGCAGAAGTGTTTGCGTGTGCCAATGGGTGTGCTGCCACGGCCGGCCCACCCGTGGGTGTGTGTGCAGAAGGGCCTGCGGTTGCCTCTGGGTGTGCCTCCACGGCCGGTTCACCCGTGGTGGGCGTGCAGAACTATTTGCGTGATCCACTGGGTGTGCCGCCACGGCCGGCCCACCCGTGGGTGGGCGTGCAGAACTGTTTGCGTGTGCCTCTGGGGGTGCCGCCACGGCCGGCCCACCCGTGGTTGGGCGTGCAGAAGGGTTTGCGTTTGCCTCTGGGTGTGCCGCCACGGCCGGCCCACACGTGGGTGGGGCGTGCAGAAGGGTTTGCGTTTGCCTCTGGGAGTGCCGCCACGGCCGGCCCAGACGTGGGTGGGCGTGCAGAACTGTTTGCGTGTGCCACTGGGTGTGACGCCACGGCCGGCCCACCCGTGGGTGGGCGTGCAAAACTCTTTGCGTGTGCCACTGGGTGTGCCGCCACGGCCGGCCCACCCGTGGGTGGGGCTGCAGAAGGGTTTGCGTTTGCCTCTGGGTGTGCCGCCACGGCCGGCCCACCCGTGGGTGGGCGTGCAGAAGGGCTCTGCGTATGCCTCTGGGTGTGCCGCCATGGTCGGCCCACCCGTGAGTGGGCGTGCAGAAGGGCCTGCGGTTGCCTCTGGGTGTGCCGCCACGGCCTGCCCACCCGTGGGTGGGAGTGCAGAACTGTTTGGTTGTGCCTCTGGGTGTGCCGCCACGGCCGGCCCATTCGTGGGTGGGTGTGCAGAAGGGGCCTGCGGTTGCCTCTGGGAGTGCCGCCACGGCCGGCCCACCCGTGGGTGGGCGTGCAGAACTGTTTGCGTGTGCCACTGGGTGTGCCGCCACGGCCGGCCCACCCGTGGGTGGGCGTGCAGAACTGTTTGCGTGTGCCACTGGGTGTGCCGCTAAGGCCGGCCCACCCGTGGGTGGGGCGTGCAGAAGGGCCTAGGGTTGCCTCTGGGTGTGCCGCGTCTGGCCGGCCCACCCGTGGGTGGGCGTGCAGAAGGGCCTGTGGTTGCCTCTGGGTGTGCCGCCACGGCCGGCCCACCCGTGGGTGGGCGTGCAGAAGGGTTTGCGTGTGCCTCTGGGTGTGCCACCACGGCCGTCCCACCCGTGGGTGGGCGTGCAGAACTGTTTGCGTGTGCCTCTGGTGTGCCGCCACGGCCGGTACACCCGTGGGTGGGCGTGCAGAAGGGTTTGCTTTTGCCTCTGGGTGTGCCGCCACGGCCGGCCCACCCGTGGGTGGGCGTGCAGAAGGGCCTGCGTGTGCCTCTGGGTGTTCCGCCACGGCCGGCCCACCCGTGGGTGGGCGTGCAGAAGGGTTTGCGTTTGCCTCTGGGTGTGCCGCCACGGCCGGCCCACCCGTGAGTGAAGCGTGCAGAACTGTTTGCGTGTGCATCCGGGTGTGCCGCCACGGCCGGCCCACCCGTGGGTGGGCGTGCAGAACTGTTTGCGTGTGCCTCTGGGTGTGCCGCCACGGCCGGTCAACCCGTGGGTGGGCGTGCAGAGCTGTTTGCGTGATCCACTGGGTGTGCCGCCACGGCCAGCCAACCCGTGGGTGGGCGTGCAGAACTGTTTGCGTGATCCACTGGGTGTGCCGCCACTACCGGCCATCCCGTGGGTGGGCGTGCAGAACTGTTTGCATGTGCCACTGGGTGTGCCGCCACAGCCGGCCCACCCGTGGGTGGGCGTGCAGAACTGTTTGCGTGTGTCACTGGGTGTGCCGCCACGGCCGGCCCACCCGTGGGTGGGCGTGCAGAAGTGTTTGCGTGTGCCACTGGGTGTGCCGCCACGGCCGGCCTACCCGTGGGTGGGCGTGCAGAAGGGTTTGCGGTTGCCTCTGGGTGTGCCGCCACGGCCGGCCCACCCGTCGGTGGGCGTGCAGAAGTGCCTGCGGTTGCCTCTGGGTGTGCCGCCACGGCGAGCCCACCCGTGGGTGGGCGTGCAGAAGGGTCTGCGTGAAGCTCTGTGTGTGCCGCCACGGCCGGCCAACCCGTGGGTGGGCGTGCAGAATTGTTTGCGTGTGCCACTGGGTGTGCCGCCACGGCCGGCCCACCCGTGGGTGTGTGTGCAGAAGGGCCTGCGGTTGCCTCTGGGTGTGCCTCCACGGCCGGTTCACCCGTGGTGGGCGTGCAGAACTATTTGGCGTGATCCACTGGGTGTGCCGCCACTGCCGCCCACCGGTGGGTGGGCCTGCAGAACTGTTTGCGTGTGCCTCTGGGGGTGCCGCCACGGCCGGCCCACCCGTGGTTGGGCGTGCAGAAAGGTTTGCGTTTGCCTCTGGGTGTGCCGCCACGGCCGGCCCACACGTGGGTGGGCGTGCAGAAGGGTTTGCGTTTGCCTCTGGGTGTGCCGCCACGGCCGCTCCACACGTGGGTGGGCGTGCAGAACTGTTTGGCGTGTGCCACTGGGTGTGACGCCACGGCCGGCCCACCCGTGGGTGGGCGTGCAAACTCTTTTGCGTGTTCCACTGGGTGTGCCGCCACGGCCGGCCCACCCGTGGGTGGGCGTGCAGAAGGGTTTGCGCTTGCCTCTGGGTGTGCCGCCACGGCCGGCCCACACGTGGGTGGGCGTGCAGAAGTGCTCTGCGTTTGCCTCTGGGTGTGCCGCCACGGCCGGCCCACCCGGCCGGGTGGGCGTGCAGAATTGTTTGCGTGTGCCTCTTGTTGTGCTCGCCACGGCCGGCCCACCCGTGGGTAGGCGTGCAGAAGGGTTTGCGTTTGCCTCTGGGTGTGCCGCCACGGCCGGCCCACCCGTGGGTGGGCGTGCAGAAGGGCCTGCGTGTGCCTCTGGGTGTTCGCCGACGGCCGGCCCACCCGTGGGTGGGCGTGCAGAAGAGATTGCGTGTGCCACGGGTGTGCCGCGACGGCCGGCTCCACCCGTGGGTGGGCGTGCAGAACTGTTTGCGTGTGCCACTGGATGTGCCGCCACGGCCGGCCAACCCGCGGGTGGGCTGCAGAACTGTTTGCGTGATCCACTGGGTGTGCCGCCACGGCCGGCCCACCCGTGGGTGGGCGTGCAGAACAGTTTGCGTTGCCTCTGGGTGTGCCGCCACGGCCGGCCCACACGTGAGTGGGCGTGCAGAACTGTTTGCGTGTGCCTCTGGGTGTGCCGCCACAGCCGGCCCACCCGTGAGTGGGCGTGTAGAAGGCCTGCGGTTGCCTCTGGGTGTGCCGCCACGGCCGGCCCACCCGTGGGTGGGAGTGCAGAACTGTTTGGTTGTGCCTCTGGGTGTGCCGCCACGGCCGGCCCATTCGTGGGTGGGTGTGCAGAAGGGCTTGCGGTTGCCTCTGGGTGTGCCGCCACGGCCGGCCCACCCGTGGGTGAGCGTGCAGAAGGGCCTGGGTTTGCCTCTGGGTGTGCCGACACGGCCGGCCCACCCGTGGGTGGGCGTGCAGAAGTGCCTGCGTTTGCCTCTGGGTGTGCCGCCGACGGCCGGCCCACCCCGTGGGTGGGCGTCGGCAGAAGGGTTTGCGTTTGCCTCTGGGTGTGCCGCCACGGCCGGGTACACCCGTGGGTGGGCGTGCAGAAGGGTTTGCGTTGCCTCTGGGTGTGCCGCTACGGCCGGCCCACCCGTGGGTGGGCGTGCAGAACTGTTTGCGTGATCCACTGGGTGTGCCGCCACTACCGGCCATCCCGTGGGTGGGCTGCAGAACTGTTTGCGTGATCCACTGGGTGTGCCGCCACTGCCGGCCATCCCCGCGGGTGGGCGTGCAGAATTGTTTGCGTGTGCCTCTGGTTGTGCCAAGACGGCCGGCCCACCCGTGGGTGGGCGTGCAGAAGGGTTTGCGTTGCCTCTGGGTGTGCCGCCACGGCCGGCCCACCCGTGGTTGGGCGTGCAGAAGGGCTTGCGTGTGCCTCTGGTGTTCCGCTACGGCCGCCCACCCGTGGGTGGGCGTGCAGAAGTGCCTGCGCTTTTGCCTCTGGGTGTGCCGCGACGGCCGGCCCACCCGTGGGTGGGCGTGCAGAACTGTTTATGCGGTGCCACTGGATGTGCCGCCACGGCCGGCCCAACCCGTGGGTGGGCGTGCAGAACTGTTTGTGTGATCCACTGGGTATGCCGGCCGACGGCCGCCCACCCGTGGGTGGGCGTGCAGAACAGTTTGCGTGTGCCTCTGGGTGTGCCGCTACGGCCGGCCCACCCGTGGGTGGGCGTGCAGAACGGTTTGCGTTGCCTCTGGGTGTGCCGCCACGGCCGCCCACCCCGTGAGTGGGCGTGGCAGAACTGTTTGCGTGTGCCTCTGGGTGTGCCGCACGGCCGGCCCACCCGTGAGTGGGCGTGCAGAAGGGCCTGCGTGTTGCCTCTGGGGTGTGCCGCCACGGCCGGCCCACCCGTGGGTGGGCGTGAGAACTGTTTGGCTGTGCTCTCTGGGTGTGCCGCCACGGCCGGCCCATTCGTGGGTGGGCGTGCAGAAGGGCCTGCATTGCTTCTGGGTGTGCCGCCACGGCCGCCAACACGTGGGTGGGCGTGCAGAACTGTTTGCGTGATCCACTGGGTGTGCCGCCACTACCGGCCAACCCGTGGGTGGGCGTGCAGAACTGTTTGCGTGATCCACTGGGTGTGCCGCCACGGCTGGCCCACCCGTGGTTGGGCGCGCAGAACTGTTTGCGTGGTGTCACTGGGTGTGCTCGCCACGGCCGGCCCACCCGTGGGTGGGCGTGCAGAACTGTTTGCATGTGCCACTGGCGTGCCGCCACGGCCGGCCTACCCGTGGGTGGGCGTGCAGAAGGGTTTGCGGTTGCCTCTGGGTGTGCCGCCACGGCCGGCCCACCCGTCAGTGGGCGTGCAGAAGTGCCTGCGGTTGCCTCTGGTGTGCCGCTACGGCCGGCCCACCCTTGGGTGGGCGTGCAGAATAGCCGCCTTCTTGCCTCTGGGTTTACAGCCACGGCCGGCCCACCCGTGGGTAGGCGTGCAGAACTGTTTGCGTGTGCCTCTGGGTGGGCCGCTACGGCCCGCCCACCCGTGGGTGGGCGTGCAGAAGGGCCTGCGTGTAGCTCTGTGTGTGCCGCCACGGCCGGCCCACCCGTGGGTTGGCGTGCAGAACTGTTTGCGTGTGCCACTGGGTGTGCCGCCACGGCCGGCCAACCCGTGGGTGGGCGTGCAGAATTGTTTGCGTGTGCCACTGGGTGTGCCACACGGCCGGCCCACCCGTGGGTGGGCGTGCAGAAGGGCTCTGCGTAGTGCCCCTGGGTGTGCCGCCACGGCCGGCCCACCCGTGGGTTGGCGTGCAGAACTGTTTGCGTGTGCCACTGGGTGTGTCGCCACGGCCGGCCCACCCGTGGGTGGGCGTGCAGAACTGTTTTGCGCTGTGCCACTGGGTGTGCCGCCACGGCCGGCCAACCCGTGGGTGGGCGTGCAGAATTGTTTGCGTGTGCCACTGGGTGTGCCGCTACGGCCGGCCCACCCGTGGGTGGGCGTGCAGAACAGTTTGCGGTGCCTCTGGGTGTGCCGCTACGGCCGGCTCCACCCGTGGTGGGCGTGCAGATGGGTTTGCGTTTGCCTCTGGGTGTGCCGCCACGGCCGGCCCACCCGTGGGTGGGCGTGCAGAAGGGCTCTGCGAGTGCCCCTGGGTGTGCCGCCACGGCCGGCCCACCCGTGGGTGGGCTTGCAGAAGAGCTTGCGTGTGCCACTAGGTGTGCCGCCGACGCCAGCCCACCCGTGGGTGGGCGTGCAGAACTGTTTGCGTGTGCCTCTGAATGTGCCGCCACGGCCGGCTGACCCGTGGGTGGGCGTGCTGAAGGGCCATCGTGTGCCTCTGGGTGTGCGGCGACGGCCGGCCCACCCGTGGTTGGGCGTGCAGAAGGGTTTGCTGTTTCCCTCTGGGTGTGCCGTCACGGCCGGCCCACCCGTGGGTGGGCGTGCAGAAATGTTTGCGTGTGCCTCTGGGTGTGCCGCGACGGCCGGCTCCACCCGTGGGTGGGCGTGCAGAAGGGCCTGCAGTTGCCTCTGGTGTGCCACCACGGCCGGCCCACCCGTTGGTGGGCGGCAGAACTGTTTGCGTTGCCTCTGGGTGTGCCGCCACGGCCGGCCCACCCTTGGCGTGGGCTGCAGAAGGGCCTGCGTGTTCCTCTGGGTGTTCACGACGTGTCGGCCCACCCGTGGGTGGGCGTGCAGAAGGGCCTGCGGTTGCCTCTGGGTGTGCCACGACGGCCGGCCCACCCGTGGTGGGCGTGCAGAACTGTTTGCGTGTGCCACTGGATGTGCCGCCACGGCCGGCCAACCCGTGGGTGGGCGTGCAGAACTGTTTGCGTGATCCACTGGGTATGCCGCCACGCCGGCCCACCCGTGGGTGGGCGTGCAGAACTGTTTGCGTGTGCCTCTGGGTGTGCCGCTGACGGCCGGCCCACCCGTGGGTGGGCGTGCAGAAGGGTTTGCGTTTGCCTCTGGGTGTGCCGCGACGGCCGGCCCACCCGTGAGTGGGCGTGCAGAACTGTTTGCGTGTGCCTCTGGGTGTGCCGCCACGGCCGGCCCACCCGTGAGTGGGCGTGCAGAAGGGCCTGCGGTTGCCTCTGGGTGTGCCGCCACGGCCTGCCCCACCCCGTGGGTGGGCGTGCAGAACTGTTTGTGTGTGCCTCTGGGTGTGCCGCCACGGCCGGCCCATCCGTCGGTGGGCGTGCAGAAGGGCCTGCGGTTGCCTCTGGTTGTGCCGCACGGCCGGCCCACCCCGTGGGTGGGCGTGCAGAAGGGCCTGCGTTTGCCTCTGGGTGTGCCGCACGGCCGGCCCACCCGTGGGTGGGCGTGCAGAAGTGCTTGCGCTTGCCTCTGGGTGTGCCGCCACGGCCGCCCCACCCGTGGGTGGGCGCGGCAGAAGGGTTTGCGTGTGCCACTGGGTGTGCCGCCACGGCCGCCCACCCGTGGGTGGGCGTGCAGAACTGTTTGCGTGTGCCACTGGGTGTGCCGCCACGGCCGGCCCACCCGTGGGTGGGCGCGGCAGAAGGGTTTGCGTTTGCCTCTGGGTGTGCCGCGACGGCCGGCCCACCCGTGGGTGGGCGTGCAGAACTGTTTGCGTGGTGCCACTGGGTGTGCCGCCACGGCCGGCTCACCCGTGGGTGGGCGTGCAGAACTGTTTGCGTGTGCAAATGGTTGTGTCGCGACGGCCGGCCCACCCGTGGGTGGGCGTGCAGAAGTGCCTGCAGTTGCCTCTGGGTGTGCCACCACGGCCGGCCCACCCGTGGGTGGGCGTGCAGAAGGGCCTGCAGTTGCCTCTGGGTGTGCGCCACGGCCGGCCCCACCCGTGGGTGGGCGTGCAGAACTGTTTGCGTGTGCCACTGGATGTGCCGCTACGGCCGGCCCACCCGTGGGTGGGCGTGCAGAAGGGCTTGCGTTTGCCTCTGGGTGTGCCGCACGGCCGGCCCACCCGTGGGTGGGCGTGCAGATCTGTTTGCGTGTGCCACTGGCTGTGTCGCCACGGCCGGCCCACCCGTGGGTGGGCGTGCAGAAGGGCCTGCAGTTGCCTCTGGGTGTGCCACCACGGCCGTCCCACCCGTGGCTGGGCGTGCAGAAGGGCCTGCAGTTGCCTCTGGGTGTGCCGCCACGGCCGGCCCACCCGTGGGTGGGCGTGCAGAACTGTTTGCGTGTGCCACTGGATGTGCCGCCGACGGCCGGCCCACCCGTGGGTGGGCGTGCAGAACTGTTTGCGTGTGCCTCTGGGTGTGCCGCACGGCCGGCCCACCCGTGGGTGGGCGTGCAGAAGGGTTTGCGGTTGCCTCTGGGTGTGCCGCCACGGCCGGCCCACCCCGTGAGTGGGCGTGCAGAACTGTTTATGCGGTGCCTCTAGATGTGTCGCGACGGCCGGCCCCACCCGTGAGTGGGCGTGCAGAAGGGCCTGCGGTTGCCTCTGGGTGTGCCGCCACGGCCTGCCCACCCGTGGGTGGGCGTGCAGAACTGTTTGCGTTGTGCCTCTGGGTGTGCCGCCACGGCCGGCCCACTCGTGGGTGGGTGTGCAGAAGGGCCTGCGGTTGCCTCTGGGTGTGCGACACGGCCGGCCCACCCGTGGGTGGGCGTGCAGAAGTGCCTGCGTTGCCTCTGGTGTGCCGCCACGGCCGGCCCACTCGTGGGTGGGCGTGCAGAAGGGTTTGCGCTTGCCTCTGTGTGTGCGGCCACGGCCGGCCCACCCGTGGGTGGGCGTGCAGAACTGTTTGGCGTGTGCCACTGGTGTGCCGCCACGGCCGGCCCAGGCCGTGGGTGGGCGTGCAGAACTGTTTGCGTGTGCCACTGGGTGTGCTGCTACGGCCGGCCCACCCGTGGGTGGGCGTGCAGAACTGTTTGTGCGTGTCACTGGGTGTGCCACGACGGCCGGCCCACCCGTGGGTGGGCGTGCAGAACTGTTTGCGTGTGTCACTGGGTGTGCCGCCACGGCCGGTTCACCCGTGGGTGGGCGTGCAGAACTGTTTTGCGTGTGCAACTGGCTGTGCCGCCACGGCCGGCCCACCCGTGGGTGGGCGTGCAGAAGGGCCTGCGATTGCCTCTGGGTGTGCCACCGACGGCCGCCCACCCGTGGGTGGGCGTGCAGAAGGGCCTGCAGTTGCCTCTGGGTGTGCCGCCACGGCCGGCCCACCCGTGGGTGGGCGTGCAGAACTGTTTTGCGTGTGCCACTGGATGTGCCGCGACGGCCGGCCCACCCGTGGGTAGGCGTGCAGAAGGGCTTGCGTTTGCCTCTGGGTGTGCCGCGACGGCCGGCCCACCCGTGGGTGGGCGTGCAGATCTGTTTGCGTGTGCCAATGGCTGTGCCGACACGGCCGGCCCACCCGTGGGTGGGCGTGCAGAAGGGCCTGCAGTTGCCTCTGGGTGTGCCACCACGGCCATCCCACGCGTGGCTGGGCGTGCAGAAGGGCCTGCAGTTGCCTCTGGGTGTGCCGCGACGGCCGCCCACCCGTGGGTGGGCGTGCAGAACTGTTTGGCGTGTGCCACTGGATGTGCCGCGACGGCCGCCCACCCGTGGGTGGGCGTGCAGAACTGTTTGCGTGTGCCTCTGGGTGTGCCGCGACGGCCGGCCCACCCGTGGGTGGGCGTGCAGAAGTGTTTGCGTGTTGCCTCTGGGTGTGCCACGACGGCCGGCCCACCCGTGAGTGGGCGTGCAGAACTGTTTGCGTGTGCCTCTAAGTGTGTCGCACGGCCGGCCCCACCCGTGAGTGGGCGTGCAGAAGGGCCTGCGTGTTGCCTCTGGGTGTGCCGCCATGGCCTGCCCACCCGTGGGTGGGAGTGCAGAACTGTTTAGTTGTGCTCTGGGTGTGCCGCCACGGCCGGCCCATCCGTGGTGGGTGTGCAGAAGGCCTGCGGTTGCCTCTGGGTGTGCGACCACGGCCGGCTCACCCCGTGGGTGGGCGTGCAGAAGTGCCTGCGTTTGCCTCTGGGTGTGCCGACACGGCCGGCCCACTCGTGGGTGGGCGTGCAGAAGAGCTTGCGTGGTGCCTCTGTGTGTGCGTCACGGCCGGCCCACCCGTGGGTGGGCGTGCAGAACTGTTTGCGTGGTGCCACTGGGTGTGCCGCCACGGCCGGCCCAGGCCGTGGGTGGGCGTGCAGAACTGTTTGCGTGTGCCAATGGGTGTGCTGCCACGGCCGGCCCACCCGTGGGTGGGCGTGCAGAACTGTTTGGCGTGGTGTCACTGGGTGTGCCGCCGACGGCTGGCCCACCCGTGGGTGGGCGTGCAGAACTGTTTGCGTGTGTCACTGGGTGTGCCGCCACGGCCGGTTCACCCGTGGTGGGCGTGCAGAACTGTTTGCGTGTGCAAATGGCTGTGCCGCCACGGCCGGCCCACCCGTGGGTGGGCGTGCAGAAGGGCCTGCAATTGCCTCTGGGTGTGCCACACGGCCGGCCCACCCGTGGGTGGGCGTGCAGAAGGGCCTGCAGTTGCCTCTGGGTGTGCCACGACGGCCGGCCCACCCGTGGGTGGGCGTGCAAAACTCTTTGCGTGTGCCACTGGGTGTGCCGCACGGCCGGCCCACCCGTGGGTGGGCGTGCAGAAGGGCCTAGTGTTGCCTCTGGGTGTGCCGCCTCGGCCGGCCCACCCGTGGGTGGGCGATGCAGAAGGGCCTGCGGTTGCCTCTGGGTGTGCCGCCACGGCCGGCCCACCCGCAGGTGGGCGTGCAGAAGGGTTTGCGGTTGCCTCTGGGTGTGCCGCGACGGCCGGCCCACCCGCGGGTGGGCGTGCAGAACTGTTTGCGTGTGCCTCTGGGTGTGCCGCCACGGCCGGTACACCCGTGGGTGGGCGTGCAGAAGGGTTTGCGCTTGCCTCTGGGTGTGCCGCCATGGCCGGCCCCACCCCGTGGGTGGGCGTGCAGAAGGGCCTGCGTGTGCCTCTGGGTGTTCCGCGACGGCCGGCCCCACCCGTGGGTGGGCGTGCAGAAGGGTTTGCGTTGCCTCTGGGTGTGCCGCCACGGCCGGCCCCACCCCGTGAGTGGGCGTGCAGAACTGTTTGCGTGTGCCTCTGGGTGTGCCGCCACGGCCGGCCCCACCCCGTGGGTGGGCGTGCAGAACTGTTTGCGTGTGCCTCTGGGTGTGCCGCCACGGCCGGGCGCACCCGTGGGTGGGCGTGCAGAACTGTTTGCGTGATCCACTGGGTGTGCCGCCACTACCGCCAACCCCGTGGGTGGGCGGCAGAACTGTTTGCGTGATCCACTGGGTGTGCCGCCACGGCTGGCCCCACCCCGTGGGTGGGCGTGCAGAAGTGTTTGCGTGTGCCACTGGGTGTGCCGCCACGGCCGGCCCCACCCGTGGGTGGGCGTGCAGAAGGGTTTTGCGGTTGCCTCTGGGTGTGCCCCCACGGCCGGCCCACCCGTCGGTGGGCGTGCAGAAGTGCCTGCGGTTGCCTCTGGGTGTGCCGCCACGGCCGGCCCCACCCGTGGGTAGGCGTGCAGAACTGTTTGCGTGTGCCTCTGGGTGTGCCGCGACGGCCGGCCCCACCCCGTGGGTGGGCGTGCAGAAGGGCCTGCGTGAAGCTCTGTGTGTGCCGCCACGGCCGGCCCCACCCCGTGGGTTGGCGTGCAGAACTGTTTGCGTGTGCCACTGGGTGTGCCGCCACGGCCAGCCAACCCCGTGGGTGGGCGTGCAGAATTGTTTGCGTGTGCCACTGGGTGTGCCGCCACGGCCGGCCCCACCCGTGGGTGGGTGTGCAGAAGGGCCTGCGGTTGCCTCTGGTGTGCCTCCACGGCCGGTTCACCCGTGGTGGGCGTGCAGAACTATTTGCGTGATCCACTGGGTGTGCCGCCACGGCCGGCCCCACCCCGTGGGTGGGCGTGAAGAACTGTTTGCGTGTGCCTCTGGGGGTGCCGCCACGGCCGGCCCCACCCCGTGGTTGGGCGTGCAGAAGGGTTTGCGTTTGCCTCTGGGTGTGCCGCCACGGCCGGCCCCACACGTGGGTGGGCGTGCAGAAGGGTTTGCGTTTGCCTCTGGGTGTGCCGCCACGGCCGGCCCACACGTGGGTGGGCGTGCAGAACTGTTTGCGTGTGCCACTGGGTGTGCCGCCACGGCCGGCCCACCCGTGGGTGGGCGTGCAGAACTGTTTGCGTGTGCCACTGGGTGTGCCGCCACGGCCGGCCCACCCGTGGGTGGGCGTGCAGAAGGGTTTGCGTTTGCCTCTGGGTGTGCCGCCACGGCCGGCCCACACGTGGGTGGGCGTGCAGAACTGTTTGCGTGTGCCACTGGGTGTGCCGCCACGGCCGGTCAACCCGTGGGTGGGCGTGCAGAACTGTTTGCGTGATCCACTGGGGTGTGCCGCCACGGCCGGCCAACCCGTGGGTGGGCGTGCAGAACTGTTTGCGTGATCCACTGGGTGTGCCGCCACTACCGGCCAACCCGTGGGTGGGCGTGCAGAACTGTTTGCGTGATCCACTGGCGTGCCGCCACGGCCGGCCCACCCCGTGGGTGGGCGTGCAGAACTGTTTGCGTGTGTCACTGGGTGTGCCGCCACGGCCGGCCCACCCGTGGGTGGGCGTGCAGAAGGGTTTATGGTTGCCTCTGGGTGTGCCGCCACGGCCGGCCCACCCCGTCGGTGGGCGTGCAGAAGTGCCTGCGGTTGCCTCTGGGTGTGCCGCCACGGCCGGCCCACCCGTGGGTGGGCGTGCAGAAGAGCCTGCGTGTTGCCTCTGGGTGTACAGCCACGGCCGGCCCACCCGTGGGTGGGCGTGCAGAACTGTTTGCGTGTGCCTCTGGGTGTGCCGCCACGGCCGGCCCACCCGTGGGTGGGCGTGCAGAACTGTTTGCGTGTGCCACTGGGTGTGCCGCCACGGCCGGCCCACCCGTGGGTGGGCGTGCAGAATTGTTTGCGTGTGCCACTGGGTGTGCCGCCACGGCCGGCCCACCCGTGGGTGGGCGTGCAGAAGGCCTGCGGTTGCCTCTGGGTGTGCCTCCACGGCCGGCCCACCCGTGGTGGGCGTGCAGAACTATTTGCGTGATGCCACTGGGTGTGCCGCCACGGCCGGCCCACCCGTGGGGTGGGCGTGCAGAACTGTTTGGCGTGTGCCTCTGGGGGTGCCGCACGGCCGGCCCACCCGTGGGTGGGCGTGCAGAAAGGTTTGCGTGTTGCCTCTGGGTGTGCCGCACGGCCGGCCCACCCGTGAGTGGGCGTGCAGAACTGTTTGCGTGTGCCTCTGGGTGTGCCACCACGGCCGGCCCACCCGTGAGTGGGCGTGCAGAAGGCCTGCGGTTGCCTCTGGGTGTGCCGCACGGCCTGCTCCACCCGTGGGTGGGCGTGCAGAACTGTTTGCGTGTGCCTCTGGGTGTGCCGCCACGGCCGGCCCATCCGTGGGTGGGTGTGCAGAAGGGCCTGCGGTTGCCTCTGGGTGTGCCGCACGGCCGGCCCACCCGTGGGTGGGCGTGCAGAAGGGCCTGCGTTTGCCTCTGGTGTGTCGCCACGGCCGGCCCCACCCCGTGGGTGGGCGTGCAGAAGTGCCTGCGCTTGCCTCTGGGTGTGCCGCACGGCCGCCCCACCCGTGGGTGGGCGTGCAGAAGGGTTTGCGTTGCCTCTGGGTGTGTCACACGGCCGGCCCACACGTGGGTGGGCGTGCAGAACTGTTTGCGTGTGCCACTGGGTGTGCCGCCACGGCCGGCCCACCCGTGGGTGGGCGTGCAGAACTGTTTTACGTGTGCCACTGGGTGTGCCGCGACGGACGGCCCACCCGTGGGTGGGCGTGCAGAACTGCTTTGCGTGTGCCTCTGGGTGTGCCGCACGGCCGGCCCACCCGTGGGTGGGCGTGCAGAAGTGCTTGCGTGTGCCACTGGGTGTGCCGCCACGGCCGGCCCACCCCGTGGGTGGGCGTGCAGAAGGGCCTGCGTGTGCCACTGGGTGTGCCGCCACGGCCGGCCCACCCGTGGGTGGGCGTGCAGAAGTGTTTAGCGTGTGCCACTGGGGTGTGCCGCCACGGCCGGCCCACCCGTGGGTGGGCGTGCAGAAGGGCCTGCGGTTGCCTCTGGGTGTGCCGCGACGGCCGGCTCCACCCGTGGGTGGGCGTGCAGAACTGTTTGGCGTGTGCCTCTGGGTGTGTCAGCACGGCCGGCTCCACCCGTGGGTGGGCGTGCAGAAGGGTCTGCGGTGCCTCTGGGTGTCAACACGGCCGCCCACCCGTGGGTGGGCGTGCAGAACTGTTATGCGGCTCTGGGTGCCGCACGGCCGGCTCCACCCGTGGGTGGGCGTGCAGAAGTGCTTTGCGTGTGCCTCTGGGTGTGCCGCACGGCCGGCCCACCCGTGGGTGGGCGTGCAGAAGGGCCTGCGTGTTGCCTCTGGGTGTGCCGCTACGGCCGGCCCACCCGTGGGTGGGCGTGCAGAACTGTTTGGCGTGTGCCACTGGGTGTGCCGCCACGGCCGGCCCACCCGTGGGTGGGCGTGCAGAACTGTTTGCGTGTGCCACTGGGTGTGCCGCCACGGCCGGCCCACCCGTGGGTGGGCGTGCAGAACTGTTTGCGTGTGCCTCTGGGTGTGCCGCCACGGCCGGCCCACCCGTGGGTGGGCGTGCAGAAGTGTTTGGCGTGTGCCTCTGGGTGTGCCGCACGGCCGGCCCACCCGTGGGTGGGCGTGCAGAAGTGTTTGCGTGTGCCTCTGGGTGTGCCGCCACGGCCGGCCCACCCGTGGGTGGGCGTGCAGAACTGTTTGCGTGTGCCTCTGGGTGTGCCGCCACGGCCGGCTCCACCCGTGGGTGGGCGTGCAGAACTGTTTGGCGTGTGCCACTGGGTGTGCCGCCACGGCCGGCCCACCCGTGGGTGGGCGTGCAGAACTGTTTGCGTGTGCCTCTGGGTGTGCCGCCACGGCCGGCCCACCCGTGGGTGGGCGTGCAGAAGTGCTTGCGTGTGCCTCTGGGTGTGCCGCCACGGCCGGCCCCACCCGTGGGTGGGCGTGCAGAACTGTCTGCGTGTGCCACTGGGTGTGCCGCACGGCCGGCTCCACCCGTGGGTGGGCGTGCAGAACTGTTTGCGTGTTGCCACTGGGTGTGCCGCACGGCCGGCCCACCCGTGGGTGGGCGTGCAGAACTGTTTGCGTGTTGCCACTGGGTGTGCCGCACGGCCGGCCCACCCGTGGGTGGGCGTGCAGAAGTGCTTTGCGTGTGCCACTGGCTGTGCCGCCACGGCCGGCCCACCCGTGGGTGGGCGTGCAGAACTGTTTGCGTGTGCCACTGGGTGTGCCGCCACGGCCGGCCCACCCGTGGGTGGGCGTGCAGAACTGTTTGCGTGTGCCACTGGGTGTGCCACGACGGCCGGCCCACCCGTGGGTGGGCGTGCAGAACGGCCTGGCGGTTGCCTCTGGGTGTGCCGCCACGGCCGGCCCACCCGTGGGTGGGCGTGCAGAACTGCTTTGCGTGTGCCACTGGGTGTGCCGCCACGGCCGGCCCACCCGTGGGTGGGCGTGCAGAACTGTTTGCGTGTGCCTCTGGGTGTGCCGCCACGGCCGGCCCACCCGTGGGTGGGCGTGCAGAACTGTTTGCGTGTGCCACTGGGTGTGCCGCCACGGCCGGCCCACCCGTGGGTGGGCGTGCAGAAGGGCCTGCGGTTGCCTCTGGGTGTGCCGCCACGGCCGGCCCACCCGTGGGTGGGCGTGCAGAACTGTTTGGCGTGTGCCACTGGGTGTGCCGCCACGGCCGGCCCACCCGTGGGTGGGCTGCAGAACTGTTTGCGTGTGCCACTGGGTGTGTCACGACGGCCGGCTCCACCCGTGGGTGGGCTGGCAGAAGGGTTTGCGTGTGCCTCTGGGTGTGCCGCACGGCCGGCCCACCCCGTGGGTGGGCGTGCAGAAGGGCTTGCGTGTGCCTCTGGGTGTGCCGCACGGCCGGCTCCACCCCGTGGGTGGGCGTGGCAGAACTGTTTGCGTGTGCCACTGGGTGTGCCGCCACGGCCGGCCCACCCGTGGGTGGGCGTGCAGAACTGTTTGCGTGTTGCCTCTGGGTGTGCCGCACGGCCGGCCCACCCGTGGGTGGGCGTGCAGAACTGTTTTGCGTGTGCCTCTGGGTGTGCCGCGACGGCCGGCCCACCCGTGGGTGGGCGTGCAGAACTGTTTGCGTGTTGCCTCTGGGTGTGCCGCTGACGGCCGGCCCACCCGTGGGTGGGCGTGCAGAACTGTTTGGCGTGTGCCTCTGGGTGTGCCGCCACGGCCGGCCCACCCGTGGGTGGGCGTGCAGAACTGTTTATGCGTTGCCACTGGGTGTGCCGCTGACGGCCGGCCCACCCGTGGGTGGGCGTGCAGAACGGCTTGGCGTGTGCCTCTGGGTGTGCCGCACGGCCGGCCCACCCGTGGGTGGGCGTGCAGAAGGGTTTGCGTGTGCCACTGGGTGTGCCGCACGGCCGGCCCACCCGTGGGTGGGCGTGCAGAACTGTTTGCGGTGTGCCACTGGGTGTGCCGCCACGGCCGCCCACCCGTGGGTGGGCGTGCAGAACTGCTTTGGCGTAGGTGCTGTTCGGATTCTATCGTGTTTCCCTATTAAC
>JAKWBO010001109.1:0-18810 GCA_034336685.1 Luscinia luscinia
TCCAATTTTTGGGCTATTTTGGGGTCTCACTTAGTGGTTTTTCCCAAATTTTGGGGTCCCCCTCTCACCTTTTGGGCTTCTCTTTTGGGATCCCATTTTGGGTTTTTTCCTCCAATTTTTGGGGTCCCATTTTGGAGTTTTTTCTCTCCAACTTTTGGGGTCTCATTTTGGTTTTTTCACTCCAATTCTTTGGGGTCCCATTTTGGGTTTTTTCCTCCCAATTTTGGGATCCCATTTAGGTTTTCCCCAATTTAGGGATCCCATTTTGGGCTTTTTCCCCACAATTTTTGGGTCTCATTTTAGGTTTTCCCCCAATTTTTTGGGATCCCATTTTGGGTTTTCCTCCAATTTTTGGGGTCCCAATTTAGAGTTTTCCCCCGAATTTTGGGGGTCCTCTCACCTCTTCGAGGTTCTTTTTAGATCCCATTTTGGGTTTTCCTCCAATTTTAGGGGTCTCATTTTGGTTTCTCTCCAATTTTTGGGGTCCCACTTTGGGTTTTTCTTTCCCAATTTGGGGTCCCTCTCACCTTTTGGGGCATCTTGCCCAGCACCACTCCAGCTCCAGGTTCACGGGGTGGGGAGCCCTGGTGGGACCACCGGGCATGGGGACGCAGGTCATCCACCAGCACGATCTGGGGGACACCCCAAAATCACCAAAACAAAATAGCCAAAAATCCCCCAAAACAGCCCAGAAACAGCCCAGCATCGATCTGGGGGACACCCCAAAATCACCCAAAAAACCCCAAAATAAAATCCCCAAAACGGCCCAGAAACAGCCCAGCACGATCTGGGGAGGGACACCCCGAAAATCAGCTCAAAATCCCAAAAAATAGTCCCCCCAAACAGCCCAGAAATAGCCCAGCACGATCTGGGGAGGACAGCCCAAAATCACCCAAAAAATCCCAAAAATGTCCCCAAAACAGCCCAGAAATAACCCAGCACGATCTGGAGGACACCTCAAAATCAGCCAAAGAACCCCAAAATAAAAAAAATTCCCCAAAACAGCCCAGAAACAGCTCAGCATGGTCTGGGGAGACAGCCCAAAATCACCCAAAAACCCCAAAATAAAAAATATTCCCCAAAACAGCCCAGAAACAGCCCAGCATGGTTTGGGGGGACACCCCAAAATCACCCAAAAACCCCAAAATATCCCCAAAACGGCCCAGAAACAGCTCCAGCACGATCTGGGAGGACACACCCAAAATCACCCAAAAACCCCCAAAAATGTCCCCAAAACAGCCCAGAAACAGCTCCAGCATGGTTTGGGGAAGGACAGCCCAAAATCACCCAAAAACCCCAAAAATATGAAAAAATCCCCCAAAACAGCCCAGAAACAGCTCAGCACGATCTGGGGGACAGCCCAAAATCACCCAAAAACCCAAAAAATAAAAAAAATTCCCCAAAACAGCCAAAAACAGCCCAGCATGGTTTGGGGAGACACCTCAAAATCACCCAAAAATACCCAAAAAAAAAAAAATCCCCCAAAACAGTCCAGAAACAGCCCAGCACGATCTGGGGAAAGACACCCCAAAATCACCCAAAAACAGCCAAAATATCCCCAAAACGGCCCAGAAACAGCCCAGCACGATCTGGGAGGCACAGCCCAAAATCACCAAAAACCCCAAAAATGTCCCCAAAACGGCCCAGAAACAGCCCAGCACGATCTGGGGGGACACCTCAAAATCACCAAAAAATCCCAAAAATATCCCCAAAACGGTCCAGAAACAGCCCAGCACGATCTGGGGGGACAGCCCAAAAATCACCCAAAATCGCCCAAAAAAATAAAATATCCTCCAAAACAGCCCAGAAATAGCCCAGCACGATCTGGGGGACAGCCCAAAATCACCCAAAAACCCCAAAAAATTTAAAAATCCCCAAAACAGCCCAGAAACAGCTCAGCATGATCTGGGAAGGACAGCCCAAAATCACCCAAAAACCCCAAAATAAATCCCCAAAACAGCCAAAAACAGCCCAGCATGATCTGGGGAGACAGCCCAAAATCACCCAAAAACCCAAAAATATAAAAATCCCCCAAAACAGCCCAGAAACAGCTCAGCACGGTTTGGGGGAGACACCCCAAAATCACCCAAAAAATCCCAAAAATGTCCCCCAAAACAGCCCAGAAATAACCCAGAACGATCTGGGGGACACCCCAAAATCAGCCAAAAACCCCAAAAATAAAAAATATTCTCCAAAACAGCCCAGAAACAGCTCAGCAAGGTTTGGGGAAGGACAGCCCAAAATCACCCAAAAACCCCAAAAATAAAAAAAAAAATCCTCAAAACAGCCCAGAAACAGCCCAGTACGATCTGGGGGATACCTCCAAAATCACCCAAAAACCCCAAAAATATCTCCAAAACAGCCCAGAAACAGCTCAGCACGATCTGGGGAGACACCCAAAATCAGCCAAAAAATCCAAAAAATATCGCCCAAAACAGCCCAGAAACAGCCCCAGCATCGATCTGGGGAGACAACCCAAAATCACCCAAAAACCCCAAAATATCCCCAAAACGGCCCAGAAACAGCCCAGCACGATCTGGGGGACAACCTAAATATCACCCAAAAACCCGCAAAAATCCCCCAAAACAGCCCAGAAACAGCCCAGGATGATCTGGGGGAACAGCCCAAAATCACCCCAAAAACCCCAAAATAAAGAAAATATTCCCCAAAACAGCCCAGAAACAGCCCAGCATGATCTGGGGAAGTAGAGCCCAAAATCACCCAAAAAACCCCAAAAATATTCCCCAAAACAGCCAAAAACTGCCCAGCATGGTTTGGGAAGGACACCCCAAAATCACCCAAAACCCAGTCAAAAATAAAAAAAATTTCCCGAAACAGCTCAGCATGGTTTGGGGGACAGCCCAAAATCACCCAGAAAAACCCCAAAAATAAAAAAATCCCCCAAAACAGCCCAGAAACTGCCCAGCACGATTTGGGGGACAGCCCAAAATCACTCAAAAAAATCCCCAAAAATATTCCCCAAAACAGCCAAAAACAGCCCAGAACGGTTTTGGGGAGACACTCAAAATCACCCAAAAATAAAAAAAAATCTCCCAAAACAGCCCAGAAACAGCCCAGCATCGGTTTGGGGGACACACCCAAAATCACCCCAAAACCCCCAAAAATAAAAAAAAAAATCCCCAAAACACCCCAGAAACACTCCCCCCAAAAAGCCCAAATCTCCCCAAAACACCCCAAAAACACCCCAAAAACACCCCAGGAAAAGCCCCAAAATCACCCAAAATCACCCCAATACCCTAAAAACAGCCCCGAAATCATCATAAAAATATCCCAAAACCCCCAAAAACTACCCCAGAACCAGCCCCCAAACACCCCAAAACCAACCTCAGAATCACCCAAAAGCACCCTAAAAATACCCCAAAATCACCCCAAAACATCCCAGAAACAGCCCCCAAAACCACCCTGAGAACATCCCAGATATCACCCCACAAACACACCCAAAAGTACCCGAAAATCACCCAAAATCACCCAAAAATCACTGGAAAATCACCCAAAATCATCCTAAAATCAGCCCAAAATCACCTGAAAATCACCCAAAAATCACCCCAAAACCTCAAAATCGCTCAAAAATCACCCCAAAAATCACCCCACAAACACACCCAAAATCACCCGAAAATCACCCAAAATCACCTGAAAATCACCCCAAAAATCACCCCAAAAACACTCAAAAATCACTCAAAAATCACCTGAAAAATCACTCAAAAATCGCCCGAAAATCACCTGAAAATCACCCCAAAATCACCCTAAATTCACCACAAAATCACTCAAAAATCACCCAAAATCACCCCAAAAAATCACCCCAAAATCACCCAAAAATCACCTGAAGATCACCCCAAAATCACTCAAAAATCACCCAAAAATCATTCAAAAATCATCCTAAAATCAGCCAAAAATTACCTGAAAATCACCCAAAACACTCAATAATCACCCCAAAATCACCCAGATATCACCCAAAATCACCCTCAAAATCACCTGAAAATCACCTAAAATCACTCGAAAATAACCCCAAAATCACCCAAAATCACCCCAAAACCACCCAAAATCACCACAAAATCACCCCAAAAATCAGCTGAAAATCACCCAAAATCACCCCAAAAATCAGCCAGAAATCACCCCAAAATCACCCAAAATCACTCAAAAATCATCCTAAAATCAGCCAAAAATTACCTGAAAATCACCCAAAAATCAACCGAAAATCACTCAAAAATCGCTCAGTCACCCCAAAATCACCCCAAAATCACTTAAAATCACCCAAAATCATCTGAAAATCACGCAAAAATCCCCCCAAAACCACTCAAAAATCACCCCAAAACCACACAATAATCACCCCAAAATCACTCAAAAATCACCCAAAAAATCACCTGAGAAATCACTCAAAAATCACCCCAAAATCAACAACAATCACCTGAAAATCACCCAAAACCACCCGAAAATCAGCCCAAATCACCCCAAAATCGCCCAAAAATCAGCCAAAAGTCGCCCCCAAAATCACCCGAAAATCCCCAAAACGCCCGGAAACCGCCCAAAACACACCCCAAAAATCAGCCCTAAATGTCCCCGCACTTCAACGTCCTCGTGTCCGGTCTGTCTGTCCTGTGTCCGTCCGTCTGTCCCATGTCTGTCTGTCTGTCCCGTGTCTGTCTGTCCTGTGCCCATCTGTCCCCGTGTCCGTCCGTCTGTCCCATGTCCGTCTGTCCCGTGTCTGTCTGTCTGTCTCATGTCTGTCTGTCCCGTGTCCGTCTGCCCGTCCCCTGCTCATCTGTCCGTCCGTCTGTCCCCGGTGATTGTCCCCAGTGCAGCCCTGTCCCCGTGTCTGTCTGTCTGTCCCCAGTGCCCATCACTCTGTCCCCGTGTCCGTCTGCCTGTCAGTCTGTCCGTCCCCCTGTCAGTCAGTCTGTCAGTCTGTCACTCACCCCTGTCCCTGTGTCCGTCTGTCCCCAGTGTCCGACCCCACATACTCGTGTCTGTCTGTCTGTCCATCCCCCTGTCAGTCTGTCCCCGTGTCCGTCTGTCCCCAGTGTCCCTGTGCCCATCACTCTGTCCCCGTGTCAGTCTGTCTGTCCCTGTGTCTGTCAGTCTGTCCATCCCCCTGCCTGTCAGTCTGTCACTCATCCGTCCGTCCCTGGTGATTGTCCCCAGTGCAGCCCTGTGTCCGTCTGTCCCCAGTGTCCATCACTCTGTCCCTGTGTCCATCTGCCTGTCAGTCTGTCCCCGTGTCTGTCTGTCCATCCTCATGTCAGTCAGTCAGTCTGTCCATCCCTCACTCACCCGTCCATCCCCGGCGACCGTCCCCAGTGTCCCCTGTCCCCTTGTCTGACCCCCACATCCCCATGTCTGTCTGTCCCTGTGTCTGTCAGTCTGTCCCTGTGTCTGTCTGTCTGTCTGTCAGTCAGTCTGTCAGTCTGTCTGTCTGTCTGTCAGTCTGTCTGTCAGTCTGTCTGTCCCACACTCACCCGTCCGTCCCCGGCGACCGTCCCCACCACGCTCAGGGGGCAGCGCTCCCGCTCGCACAGGCGCCGCAGCAGCGCCCACCAGCCCTGTGTCCATCTGTCCATCTGTCCCTGTGTCTGTCAGTCTGTCTGTCCATCCCCTGTCAGTCTGTCTGTCCCTCACTCACCCGTCCGTCCCGGTGATTGTCCCCACCACGCTCAGGGGCAGCGCTCCCGCTCGCACAGGCGCCGCAGCTAGCGCCCCAGCCCCATGTCCATCTGTCCATCTGTCCCTGTGTCTGTCAGTCTGTCTGTCAGTCTGTCTGTCTGTCACTCACCCGTCCATCCCCGGTGATGGTCCCCACCACGCTCAGGGGGCAGCGCTCCCGCTCGCACAGGCGCCGCAGCAGCGCCCACCAGCCCTGTGTCCATCTGTCCATCTGTCCTTGTGTCTGTCAGTCTGTCAGTCTGTCTGTCAGTCTGTCTGTCCATCCCCTGTCTGTCTGTCCTCACTCACCCGTCCGTCCCGGTGGCGGTCCCCTGCACGCTCAGGGGCAGCGCTCCCGCTCGCACAGGCGCCAGCCAGCGCCCACCAGCCCCGTGTCCGTCTGTCCCTGTGTCTGTCTGTCAGTCTGTCTGTCTGTCTGTCCCACACTCACCCGTCCATCCCCGGTGACGGTCCCCACCACGCTCAGGGGGCAGCGCTCCCGCTCGCACAGGCGCCGCAGCAGCGCCAGCGCCGCCGGCCGCACCAGCAGCGCGTTGGACTCCTGGTACTCGGCGCCCCACAGCTCCAGCACGCTCACAGAGGGGTCACCCAGCTGCCACCGGGGGCACCAAAGTGTCACCAAAGTGTCACCAGTGTCACCAAAGTGTCACCAAAGTGTCACCAAAGTGTCACGGTGTCACCAGCGACATCACAGGATTGAAGGGATTGGGGACATCGGGATTTGGGGACGTTGTTGACACGGGATGAGGGGACAAGGGACACTCTGACCCCTGCCACAGCTCCAGGACACACAGGATGAGGTCACCAAGCTGTCACTGATGTCACCGAAGTGTCACCAGTGTCACCAAAGTGTCACCAAAGTGTCACCAGCAACATCACGGGATTGAAGGGATTGGGGGACATCGGGGATTTGGGGACATTGGGGACACAAGACAAGGGGGACAAGGGACACTGAGACCCCCTCAAGGGCTCCAGGACACTCAGGGTGAGGTCACCAAGCTGCCACTGATGTCACCAAAGTGTCACCCAAGCCACCAAAGTGTCACAAATGTCACTGATGTCACCAGTGACATGATGGGATTGAACGGACAAAGGCACACTGGGGATTTGGGGACATCGGGGATTTGGGGACATTGGGGACACAGGATGAGGGGGACAAGGGACACTCTGACCCCTGCCACAGCTCCAGGAAACTCAGGGTGGGGTCCTCAAGCTGTCACTGATGTCACCATAGTGTCACTCGTGTCACCAAGGTGTCCCCAATGTCACCGATGTCACCAGTGACATGATGGGATTGAACGGACAAAGGCACACTGGGGATTTGGGGACATCGGGGATTTGGGGACGTTGGGGACAATGGATGAGGGGACAAGGGACACTCTGACCCCTGCCACAGCTCCAGGAAACTCAGGGTGGGGTGCCCAAGTTGTCACCGATGTCACCAAAGTGTCACTGGTGTCACCAAGGTGTCCCCAATATCACCAATGTCACCAGTGACATGATGGGATTGAACGGACAAAGGCACATCGGGGAACTGGGGACATTGGGGACACAAGACAAACGGGACAAGGGACACTCTGACCCCTGACACAGCTGCAAGACACTCAGGGTGGGGTCCCCAAGCTGTCAGTGATGTCACCAAAGTGTCACCCGGGTCACCAAAGTGTCACCAAAGTGTCACGGTGTCACCAGCGACATCACGGGATTGAAGGGATTGGGGATTGGGGATTTGGGGACTTTGGGGACACAGGATGAGGGGGACAAGGAAACTCTGACCCCGGCCACAGCTCCAGGACACACAGGATGAGGTCACCAAGCTGTCACTGATGTCACCAAAGTGTCACCAGTGTCACCAAAGTGTCACCAAAGTGTCACGGTGTCACCAGCGATATCAGGGGATTGAAGGGATTGGGGACATCGGGGATTTGGGGACATTGGGGACACGGGATGAGGGGGACAAGGGACACTGAGACCCCTCAAGGGCTCCAGGACACTCAGGGTGGGGTCCCCAAGCTGTCACTGATGTCACCAAAGTGTCACCGGGGCCACCAAAGTGTCACCAATGTCACCGATGTCATCAGGGGATTGAAGGGATTGGGGGACACTGGGGATTTGGGGACTGGTGACAGAGGTGACATTGGGGACTTTGGGGACATTTGGGGACACTGGGGATTTGGGGATTGGGGACACTGGGGACATTGGGGACATTTGGGGACATTGGGGATTTGGGGATTGGGGGACACTGGGGACATTGGGGACATTTGGGGACATTGGGGACATTGGGGATTTGGGGACACTGGGGACATTTGGGGACACTGGAGATTTGGGGACACTGAGGGCACTGGGGATTTGGGGACATTTGGGGACATTTGGGGACACTGGGGACATTGGGGATTTGGGGACATTTGGGGACATTGGGGATTTGGAGACACTCGGAGACATTTGGGGACATTGGGGACACTGGGGACACTGGGGACACTGGGGACATTGGGGATTTGGGGACACTGGGGACACTGGGGACACTGGGGACATTGGGGACATTTGGGAACATTGAGGACACGAGACTTTGGGGACACTGGGGATTTGGGGACACTGGGGACATTTGGGAACACTGGGGACACTGGGGACAGTGGGGACATTTGGGGACACTGCGGATTTGGGGATTGGGGGACACTGGGGACATTGGGGACATTTGGGGACATTGAGGACCACGAGACTTTGGGGACACTGGGGATTTGGGGACACTGGATATTTGGGGACATTTGGTGACATTGGGGACACTGGGGACATTGGGGATACTGGGGACATTGGGGACATTTGGGGACATTGGCGATTTGGGGATTGGGGACATTGGGGACATTTGGGAACATTTGGGGACATAGGGGACATTGGGGACATTTGAGGACATTTGGGGACACTACGGATTTGGGGATTTGGGGATTGGGGGACACTGGGGACATTTGGGGACACTGGGGACATTGAGGATTTGGGGACAGTGGGGATTTGGGGACATTGGGGACATTTGGGGACATTTGGGACACAGGCACACGGACCTGGAAGCGGTTGGCGAGATGACGGCCCCGGCTGGCCTCGAGATCTCCTTCAGGACGTTGCCTGGGGACATCGACGGGGACATTAGGGGACACGGGCACCACGGAGCCGTGTCACTGTGCCACCCCAAACACTCCCCAGTGTCCCCAAAGTCCCCGATCCCCCCAATATCCCCAGTGTCCCCAATGTCCCCAATCCCCCCAGTGTCCCCAATCCCCCCATTGTCCCCCAGTGTCCCCGCTGTCCCCAATCCCCCAATGTCCCCAATCCCCATAATGTCCCCAGTGTCTCAAATGTCCCCAATGTCCCTAATCCCCACTGTCCCCAATGTCCCAAATGTCCTCAATCCCCCAAATTCCCCTAATGTCCCCCAATGTCCGCGGATTGTCCCCATCCCCACAATGTCCCCACAGTGTCCTCATTGTCCCCATTGTCCCCAATATCCCAAATGTCCTCAATGCCCCCAAATTCCCCAATCCCCCCAATGTCCCAAATATCCCAAATATCCCCAATGTCCCCAATCCCCTCAGTGTCCCCTAATCCCCCAATGTCCCCAATGTCCCCAATAATCCCAGTGTCCCCAATATCCTAAATGTCCCCAGTATCCCCCAAATTCCCTAACCCTCTATGTCTCCCAATATTCCCAGTGTCCCCAATGTCCCCCAGTGTCCCCAATGTCCCAAATATCCCCAATGTCCCCAATCCCCCAGTGTCCCCAATCCCCCAGTGTCCCCAATCCCCCAGTATCTCCCAATCCCCATAATGTCCCCAGTGTCCCCAATGTCCCAAATGTCCCTAATCCCCCAGTGTCCCCAATTGCCCCAATTCCCCCCTGTCCCCAATGTCCCCAAATCCTCCCCACCGCCCCAGTGTCCCCAGTGTCCCCAATCCCTCAATGTCCCAAATGTCCCCAATATCCCAAATATCCCCCCAGTGTCCCTAATCTCCCCAATGTCCCCAATCCCCCAATGTCCTCCATCCCCCAATGTCCCCAGTGTCCCCTGTCCCCCAATGTCCCCCAGTGTCCCCAGTGTCCCCAATATCCCAAATGTCCCCAATCCCCCAAATTCCCCAATCCCCCATTGTCCCCCATATGTCCCCATTGTCCCCAGTGTCCCCAATCCCCAGTGTCCCCAGTATCCCAAATGTCCCCAATCCCTCCAGTGTCCCCAACCCCACAATGTCCCCAATCCCCCCAATATTCCCAGTGTCCCCAATGTCCCCAGTGTCCCCAATGTCCCCAGTGTCCCCAATCCCCCCAATCCCCCCAGCTGTCCCCCAGTGTCCCCAATCCCCCAATCCCCCAATGTCCCCAATCCCCCCAGTGTCCCCAATGTCCCCAATCCCTCAATGTCCCCAACCCCCAATGTCCCCAGTGTCCCAAATCCCCCAGTGTCCCCCTGTCCCCCAGTGTCCCCAATGTCCCCAATGCCCCCAGTGTCCCCAAATCCCCCCTGTCCCCTGTCCCCTGTCCCCACCGTTGCCGCCGGGCGCTCTGGTCGTGGATGGAGCTCACGGGTTCCGGGCGCCGCTCTCGGCGCAGCCCCGCAGGACCCGGTTCAGCTTCTGCTCCATCTCGGGGTCCCCCCCTCTGCACAGCCCCCAGGTCCCGCTCGGCCTCGTTGTCCCCCTGCACCTGGGGACAGCGGGGACACGCTGGGCTGGCACCCAAATCCCGCCAGAAATTAAAAAAAAAAATGAAAAAAATACAAAAAACCCCGGAAAAATCGGCCCGAAATGAAAAAAATGCAAAATTCTGCTCAAAATCCACCCAAAATCCCCCAATTTCCTCTAAAAAATAAAATAAAAAATAAAAATTCTGCCCCAAATTCTGCCCAAAATCCCCCCCCCCAAAAAAAAAAAAAAAAAAAACCCCGAAAAACCCACCCAGAATTAAAAAAATGCAAAAAATTCTGCTCAAAATCCACCCAAAAAAAAGTAAAAAATAAAAAAATTCTGCCTAAATTACTCCAAAAATTCTGCCCAAAATCCTTCCCCAACAAAAACAAAAAAGAAACAAAAAAAACCCCGGAAAAATCGGCCCGAAAATGAAAAAAATGCAAAAAAATTCTGCTCAAAATCCACCCAAAATCCCCCAATTTCTCTAAAAAATAAAATAAGAAAATAAAAAATTCTGCCCCAAATTGCACCCAAATCCCGCCAGAAAATAAAAAAAAATGAAAAAAATACAAAAAAACCCCGGAAAAATCGGCACGAAAATGAAAAAAATGCAAAAATTCTGCTCAAAATCCAACCCCCAGTTTCCTCTAAAAAATAAAATAAGAAAATAAAAAGTTCTGGCCCTAAATTACTCCAAATTCCACCCAAAATCCTTCCCACCCAAACCAAAACAAAACAAAAAAAACCCCGAAAAATCGGCCCGAAAATGAAAAAATGAAAAAAATTCTGCTCAAAATCCGCCCAACATCTCCCCAATTTCCTGCAAAAATAAAATAAGAGAAAATAAAAAATTCTGCCCCAAATTGCACCCAAATCCCGCTCAGAAAATTAAAAAATGAAAAATACAAAAACCCCGGAAAATCGGCCCGAAATGAAAAAAATGAAAAAATTCTGCTCAAAATCCAACCAAAAAATAAAAATAAAAAAAATTCTGCCTAAATTGCTTCAAAAATTCTGCCCTAAATCCTCCACAAAAAAAAAAAGAAAAAAATAACCCCCGGAAAAATCGGCCCGAAAATGAAAAAAACGTAAAAAATTCTGCTCAAAATCCACCCAAAATAAAAAATAAAAAAAATTCTGCCTAAATTGCTTCAAAATTCTGCCCTAAATCCCTCCCACAAAAAACAAAAAAGAAAAAAATAACCCCGGAAAAATCGGCCCGAAAATGAAAAAATGAAAAATGCAAAAATTCTGCTCAAAATCCAACCCCAATTTCCTCCAAAAAATAAAAAAAAAATTCTGCCCCAAATTGCCCCAAAATTCTGCCCAAAATCCCACCACAAAAAAAAAAAAAAAAAAATTAAAAAAAAAAATCCCCCCGGAAAAAATCCGCTCGAAAATAAAAAAACGTAAAAATTCTGCTCAAAATCCAACCCCCAATTTCCTCTAAAAAATAAAATAAGAAAATAAAAATTCTGCCCCAAATTGCACCCAAAATCCCACCACAGAATTAAATGAAAAAAAAAAAAAACAAAAAATCCGCCCAAAAATTTAAAAAACGCAAAAAATTCTGCTCAAAATCCAACCCCCAATTTCCTCTAAAAATAAAATAAGAAAATAAAAAATTCTGCCCCAAATTGCCCCAAATTCCACCCAAAATCCTCCCAAAAAACCCAAAAAAAAAAAAAAAAAAAATCCGCCCCAAAAATTAAAAAACATGCAAAAATATTCTGCCCAAAAGCCACGCAAAATCCACCCCCAATTTCCTGCAAAAATAAAATTAAAAATAAAAATTCTGCCCCAAATTGCACCCAAAATCCCACCACAGAATAAAAAAAATGAAAAATAAAAAACCCCGGAAAAATCAGCCCGAAAATGAAAGAAAACGTAAAAATTCTGCTCAAAAATCCAACCAAAAATTAAAAAATAAAAAAATTCTGCCTAAATTGCTCCTAATTCACCCAAAATCCTTCCACCCAAACCAAAAACAAAACAAAAAAACCCCGGAAAAATTGGCCTGAAAATAAAAAACGCAAAAAAATTCTGCTCAAAATCCACCCAAAATCCCCCAATTTCCTCTAAAAATAAAATAAGAAAATAAAAATTCTGCCCCAAATTGCACCCAAATCCAGCCAGAAAATAAAAAAAAATGAAAAAAAATACAAAAAAACCCCCGGAAAAATCGGCCCCAAAATAAAAAAAAATGAAAAAATTCTGCTCAAAATCCACCCAAAAATAAATTAAAAATAAAAAAAATACTGCCCTAAATTGCTCCAAATTCCACCCAAAATCCTCCCACCAAAAAAAAAAAAAAAAAGAAAAAAAAACCGAAAAAATTCGGCCCGAAAATAAAAAAAAACGCAAAAAAATTCCGTACAAAATCCACCCAAAATCCCCATAAAAATAAAATTGAAAAAACACCCCAAAATTTCTGCCCAAAATCCGTCCAAATTCCACCCAAAATCCACCCAAAAAAACAAAATTTAAAAAATAAAAAATTCTGCCCTAAATTGCCCTAAATTCCACCCAAAAATCCTACCCAAAAAAAGCAAAACCAAAAACCGAAGAAATCCACAAAACACAAAAATTCTGCCCAAAAATCCAACCCCCAATTTCCTGCAAAAAATAAAATAAGAAAATAAAAAATTCTGCCCCAAATTGCACCCAAATCCCGCCAGAAAATAAAAAAAAAATGAAAAAATACAAAAACCCGGAAAAATCGGCCCGAAAATGAAAAAAACGCACAAAATTCTGCTCAAAATCCACCCAAAATCCTCCCCCAAAAAATAAAATTTAAAAAATAAAAAAATTCTGCCCTAAATTGCTCCAAATTCCACCCAAAATCCTCCCAAAAAAAAAAAAAAGAAAAACCCCGGAAAAATCAGCCCGAAAATAAAAAACCGCAAAAAATTCTGCTCAAAATCCACCCAAAATCCCCCCAAAAATAAAATTTAAAAACACCCCAAATTTTCTGTCCAAAATCCGTCCAAATTCCACCCAAAATCCACCCAAAAAATAAAATTTAAAAAAATAAAAAATTCTGGCCCTAAATTGCCCCAAAATTCTGCCCAAAATCCCCCACAAAAAGGATTTAAAAGGAAAAACCTCGAAAAATCCGGCCAAAAATTAAAAAGCGCAAAAATTCTGCCCGGAAATCCACCCAAAATCCCCCAAAAATAAAATCAAAAATAAAAAATTCTGCCCAAAATCCGCCCCAAAATATAAAATTCAGGAAAAAAATTCGCCAAATTCCACCCAAAATCTTCCCAAAAATAAAATTAAAGAATTCAGCCCCAAATCCGATCAAATTCCACCCAAATAAAAATAAAACGCCAAAATTTACTTGCCAAAATCTCCTCAAATTCGCCCAAAATCCCGCCAAAATAAAATTAAAAAAATAAAAATTCTGCCCAAAATTGCCCCAAAATTCTGCCCAAAATCCTCCCCCCAAAAAAAATAAAATGAAAAATTCTGCCCAAAATTGCCCCTAAATTCCACCCAAAATCCATCCAAAAAATAAAATTAAAAAACAAAAAATTCTGCCCAAAATCCACCCCCCAAAAAAAAATCTAAAAAATAAAAATTCTGCCCCAAAATTCCACCCAAAATCCACCCCCAAAAACAAAAATTAAAAAAAAAATCCCCAAAAAATCGGCCGAAATGAAACGTAAGGAATTCTCAATCAAGTCAAAATCCCCCAAATTTCCCAAAAAATAAAATGAAAAATAAATATTCTGCCCAAAATCTCCATAAATTCCACCCAAAATCCTCCCCAAAATTTTCCTCAAATCCCCAAAATTCCCCCAAATTCCCCCAAATTCTCCCCAAAATTCCTCAAATTTCTCCAATTTTCCCCCAAAATTCCTCAAAATTCTCCTTATATCCCCCAAAATCCCAAAAATGTCCCCAAAATTCCCCAGAATTTCCCCAGAATTTCCCAAAATTCCCCAAATTTCCCAAAATTTCCTCAAAATTCCCCAAATTTCTCAAATTCCCAAAATTTCCCAATATTTCCCCAATTAGCCCAAAATTCCCAATTTCAAAATTCCCCAAAATTTCCCCAAAATTTCCCAAAATTCCCCAAAATTCCCCCAAAAGTCCCAAAATTTTCCCAAAATTCCCACTTTCCACAAATTTCCCCAAAAATTCCCAAAATTTCCCAAAATTCCCATGTTTTCCCCAAATTCCCCAAAATTTCCCCAAAATTTCCTCAGAATTTCCCCCAAATTCCCCAAAATTTCTCCCAATTCCCCAAAAATTTCCCAAAATTTCCCCAAAATTCCCCAAATTTTTCCCCAAATTTCCCCAAAACTTCCCCAAAATTCCCCAAATTTCCCCAAAATCCCCCAAAATTCCCCAAATTTCCCCAAAATTTCCCCAAAATTCCCCCAAATTTCCCAAAATTTCCCCAAAATCTCCCCAAATTCCATAAATTCCTACAAAATCCTCCAAAATTTCCCAAAATTCCCAAATTTCCCCAAAAATTTCCCAAAATTTCCCTGAAATCTCCCGAATCTCCCCAAATTTCCCCCAAAATTCCCCAAGAATTTCCCCAAAATTCCCAAAATTTCCCAAATTTTCCCCAAAATCCCCAAAATTTCCCCCAAATCTCCCCAAAATTTTCCCAAAATTCCCAAAATTTCCCCAAGATTCCCCAAATTTTCCCAAAATCTCCCTAATTCCACCCCAAAACCCCCAAAATTTCAAAATTCCTAAAATTCCCCAAAATTCCACAAAGTCCCCAAAATTCCCCAAGAATTTCAAAATTCCCCAAAATTTCCCCAAATTCCCCAAATTTCCCCCAAATCTCCCCAAAATTCCCCAAATTCCCCAAAATTCCTCAAGAATTTCCCCAAAATTCCCCAAAATTCCCCAAAATTTCCCAAATTCCCCAAAATTCCCCCAAATCTCCCCAAAATTTCCCAAATCTCCCCAAAATTTCCCCAAGATTCCCAAATTTTCCCAAAAATCTCCTAATTCCACCCCAAAAACCCCCAAAAATTTCAAAAATTCCCCAAAATTCCCCAAAATTCCCCAAAATTCCCCAAAATTTCCCAAAATTCCCCAAAATTTCCCCAAATCTCCCCAAAATTCTAAATTCCCCAAAATTCCTCAAAATTTCCCAAAATCCCCCAAAATTTCCTCCAAAATTCCCCAAAATTCCCCCAAAATTTCCCCAAAATTCCCCAGAATTTCCCCAAAATTCACAAAATTTCCCCAAAATTCCCCAAATTTCCCAAAATCTCCCCAAAATTTCCCCCAAAGTTCCCCAAAATTCCCAAATTTCCCCCAAACTTCCCCAGATTTCCCCAAAGTTCCTCAAAAGTCCCAAGATTCCCCAGAATTCCTCAAAGTTCCCCAAAATTTTCCCAAAAGTTCCCAAAAGTTCCCAAGATTCCCCCAAATTTCCCCAAAATTTCCCCAAATTTCCCCCAGAATCTCCCCAAAATTCCCCAGAATTCCCCAAATTTCCCCAAATTTTCCCCAAAATTTCCCCGATTCCAAAATTCCCAAATTTCCCAAATTTTCCCCAAAATTTCCCAAAATTCCCCAAAATTTCCCAAATTTCCCCAAAATCCCCAAATTTTCCCCAAATCTCCCCAAAATTTTCCAAAATTTCTCCAAATTCCCAAAATCCCCAAAAATTCCCCAAAAATTCCCCAAAATTCCCCCAAAAGTCCCAAAATTCCCCAAAATTTCCCAAATTCCCCAAAATTCCCCAAATTTCCCCAAATTCCCCAAATCCAGACCTGGATGGAGGAGGCCGCCCCTCCCCACGCCGATCCTGTAGGCGGGACCCCCAGCTTCCACCAGCATCCTGGGGAATTTGGGAATTTTGGGGAGTTTGAGAGACAGGAATTTTGAGGATTTTGAGGAGGATTTGGAGGAAGGACTGGGGGAATTAGGGAAATTTTGGGGGTTTTGAGGACTTTGAGGAAAATTTGGGAAGATTTGAGAATTTGGGAATTTTAGAGAAGTTTGGGGGAAAATGAGAATTTTGAGGATTTTGAGATAAATTTGGGAAATTGGAGGCTAGGGGATTTTGGGAGAGACTGGGGGTACTGAGGTGAGGATTTGAGGAATTTGGGGGACATCTGAAATCTAGAGAATTTTGGGAAATTTGGGGACTGAGGAGAATTTTAGAGGATTGGAGGAGAATTTGGGGAGTTTTGAGGATTTTGAGAGATTTGGGGACTTTGGGGAAATTTGAGGGAAATTTGAGGAAGTCCTGGGAAATTTGGGGGAAATTTGAAATTCTGGGGTAGAATTAGGAGGATTTTGAGGGAGATTTGGGGCAATTTGGGGAATTTGAGAGAGGTGAGGAGTTTTGGAGAGTTGGAGATTTTGGAGGATTTTAGGAGAATTTGAAGGAGAGATTTGGGGAGGTAGAGGGAGAATTCTGGAGTTTTAGAGATTTCAAAGGAGGATATTTTGGGGAGTTTGGGAGAATTTGGAGGATTTTGAAGGAGGTACAGGGAGTTTCAGGAAGGTTTTGGGATTTTGGAGGGAATTTGTAGAAATTCGAGAATTTGGATTTTGAGGAAGTGAGGAAAATTTGGGGGGAATTTTGGAGGATTTGGGGAGAATTTAGGAAGGCTGGGGGAATTTGAGAATTCAGGAATTTTGGGGGATTTGGAAATTTGAGGGAATTTGTGGAGAATTTGGGAGATTTGGGGAATTTGGGAATTTTGAGATTTGGGGAAATGTGGAGAATTCGGGGATTTTGAGGGAAATTTTGGGGAGAATTTAGGGAATTTGGAGTGGGGTTGGATGAGGATTTTGGGGGATTTAGGGGAATTTTGAGGAATTTTGAGGGAATTTTGGGGATTTTTGGGGAAATTTGGGGATTTTGGGGATTTTGGGGGGGATTTTGGGAGGATTTGGAGTGAATTTTGAGGGGAGTTTAAGGGGAATTTTGGGAGATTTGAGGAGAATTTGGGGGATTTTGAGGGAAATTTTGGGGATTTTGGAGAAATCTGGGAAATTTGGAGAATTTGAGAGGAGATTTGGGGAGGAATTTGGGGAGAATTTGGGGAAATTTTGAGGGAGATTTGTGGGATTTTGTGGGGAATTTGGGGAATTTGGGGAGAATTCGGGAAAATTGGGGGAATTTGGGGAATTTTGGGGAAATTTGAGAAAATTTGAGAGAAATTTGAGGGAGAAATTTGGGGAGAATTTGGGAAAATTTGGGAGGTGGAAATTTGGGGAATTTGGGGAGGTTTGGGGAATTTGAGGAGAATTGGAGAGATTTGGGGGATTTGGAAGATTTTGGGGGATTTCAGGGGATTTTGGGGGAATTTGGAGAATTTTAGGGGATTTGAGGAAAATTTTGGGGGGATTGGGGAATTTTGGGGGGAATTTGGGGAATTTTGGGGAAAATTAGGAGATTTGGGAGAATTTTGAGGGGAATTTGGAGATTTTGGGGAATTTTGGGGGAATTTGGGGAAATTTGGGGAGAATTTGGGGGTGAGGGAATTTTGGGAAATTTAGGAAATTTTGGGGAATTTTAGGAATTTTAGTGTGGAATTTTAAGGGGGATTTTGGGGAATTTGGGGAAATTTGGGAGAAATTCGGGGATTTGGGGATATTGGGGAAATTTGAGGGAGATTTTGGGGAATTTGGGGGAGAATTTTGGGAATTTTGGGGAAATTTGGGGAAAATTGGGGATTTTGGGGGATTTGGATAAATTTGGGGAAATTTGAGGAGGGAATTTCGGAGGATTTTGGGGAGAGATTTGGGGGAATTTTGGGGAGATTTGGGGAATTTTGGGGAAGTAGGGAAATTTGGGGAATTTTGGGGAATTTTGGGGGATTTTAGGGATTTGAGGAGAATTTGGGGATTTTGGGGGAAAGTTTGGGGAAATTGGGGAGAATTTGGGGGAATTTTGGGAGAATTTGGGGAATTTTGAGGAAATTTGGGGAAAATTTGGGAAAATTTGGGGAGAATTTGGGGGATTTGGGGAATTTTGGGGGAATTTGGGTAAAATTTGGGGGAGAATTTGGGGGAATTATGGGGAAATTTGGGGAATTTGGATTTTGGAGGGGTTTGAGGAGGTTGAGGGGAATTTGGGGAAATTTGGGGAATTTGGGGGAAATTTGAGGGGATTTTGGGGGATTTGTGGAAATTTTGGGGAATTGAGGGGAGAATTTGGAGAGTTTGGAGAGAATTTGGGGGATTTGGGGAATTTTGGGGGGTTGGGGAATTTGAGGAGGAATTTTGGGGAGTTTGGGGAGTTGAGGAGATTTGAGGGAGACTTGGGGACACTTGGAAATTTGGGGATTTTTAGCTGTTGGGAGGATTTTGGGAAAATTTGGAGGGGCTGGGGGGGATTTTGGGGGATTTTGGGGCAGAACTGGGGAGGAGGAATTTGGGAGGGAATTTCGGAGAAATTTTGGGGATTTTGGGGGAATTTTGGAGGAATAGGTGCTGCTTGTCCAGGGTTTGTGTAACCTTTTAACC
>JAKWBO010000111.1:0-40000 GCA_034336685.1 Luscinia luscinia
CATTCCAGCAGGGGTAGACCTGGTGTCCGCCTGCATTCCCGATTAAGGGGTAGACCTGTTGTCCGCCTGCATTCCCGATTAAGGGGTAGACCTGGTGTCCGCATGCATTACACGCTTAAGGGGGTAGACCTGTTGTCCGCCCGGCATTCCGGCTTAAGGGGTAGACCTGTTGTCCGCCTGCATTCCCGATTAAGGGGTAGACCTGGTGTCCGCATGCATTCCCGCTTAAGGGGTAGACCTGGTGTCCGCCTGCATTCCCGCTAAAGGGGTAGACCTGTTGTCCGCCTGCATTCCCGATTAAGGGGTAGACCTGGTGTCCGCCCGGCATTCCCGATTAAGGGGTAGACCTGTTGTCCGCCGGCATTCCGAGAAAGGGGTAGACCTGTTGTCCGCCTGCATTCCCGCTTAAGGGGTAGACCTGTTGTCCGCCCGCATTCCCGCTTAAGGGGTAGACCTGTTGTCCGCCCGTATTCCCGATTAGGGGGTAGACCTGTTGTCCGCCTGCATTCCCGATTAAGGGGTAGACCTGGTGTCCGCCTGCATTCCCGCTTAAGGGGTAGACCTGTTGTCCGCCTGCATTCCGATCAAGGGGTAGACCTGGTGTCGCCGGCATTCCCGCTTAAGGGGTAGACCTATTGTCCGCATGCATTCCCGCTTAAGGGGTAGACCTGGTGTCCGCCGGCATTCCGGCAAAGGGGTAGACCTATTGTCGCCTGCATTCCCGATTAAGGGGTAGACCTGTTGTCCGCCCGGCATTCCAGCTTAAGGGGTAGACCTGTTGTCCGCCCGTATTCCCGATTAAGGGGTAGACCTGTTGTCCGCCTGCATTCCCGATTAAGGGGTAGACCTGTTGTCCGCCCGGCATTCCGAGAAAGGGGTAGACCTGTTGTCCGCCTGCATTCCCGCTTAAGGGGTAGACCTGTTGTCCGCCTGCATTCCCGATTAAGGGGTAGACCTGTTGTCCGCCGGCATTCCCGAGAAGGGGTAGACCTGTTGTCCGCCTGCATTCCCGATTAAGGGGTAGACCTGGTGTCCGCCGGCATTCCCGCTTAAGGGGTAGACCTGGTGTCCGCCTGCATTCCCGATTAAGGGGTAGACCTGTTGTCCGCCTGCATTCCCGATTAAGGGGTAGACCTGGTGTCCGCCGGCATTCCCGCTTAAGGGGTAGACCTGGTGTCCGCCGGCATTCCCGCTTAAGGGGTAGACCTGTTGTCCGCCTGCATTCCCGATTAAGGGGTAGACCTGGTGTCCGCATGCATTCCCGCTTAAGGGGGTAGACCTGTTGTCCGCCTGCATTCCCGCTAAGGGGTAGACCTGTTGTCCGCCTGCATTCCCGATTAAGGGGTAGACCTGTTGTCCGCCGGCATTCCCGATTAAGGGGTAGACCTGTTGTCCGCCCGGCATTCCCGAGAAAGGGGTAGACCTGTTGTCCGCCCGGCATTCCCGCTTAAGGGGTAGACCTGTTGTCCGCCTGCATTCCCGATTAAGGGGGTAGACCTGTTGTCCGCCCGGCATTCCACGCTTAAGGGGTAGACCTGTTGTCCGCCCGTATTCCCGATTAAGGGGTAGACCTGTTGTCCGCCTGCATTCCCGATTAAGGGGTAGACCTGTTGTCCGCCTGCATTCCCGATTAAGGGGTAGACCTGTTGTCCGCCTGCATTCCCGATTAAGGGGTAGACCTGTTGTCCGCCTGCATTCCCGATTAAGGGGTAGACCTGTTGTCCGCCCGGCATTCCCGGCAAGGGGTAGACCTGTTGTCCGCCTGCATTCCCGATTAAGGGGTAGACCTGGTGTCCGCATGCATTCCGAGAAGGGGTAGACCTGGTGTCCGCCTGCATTCCCGATTAAGGGGTAGACCTGTTGTCCGCCTGCATTCCCGATTAAGGGGTAGACCTGGTGTCCGCATGCATTACCGCTTAAGGGGTAGACCTGTTGTCCGCCGGCATTCCCGCTTAAGGGGTAGACCTGTTGTCCGCCTGCATTCCCGATTAAGGGGTAGACCTGGTGTCCGCATGCATTCCCGCTTAAGGGGTAGACCTGGTGTCCGCCTGCATTCCCGCTAAAGGGGTAGACCTGTTGTCCGCCTGCATTCCCGATTAAGGGGTAGACCTGTTGTCCGCCGGCATTCCCGCTGAGAAGGGGTAGACCTGTTGTCCGCCTGCATTCCCGATTAAGGGGTAGACCTGGTGTCCGCCGGCATTCCCGCTTAAGGGGTAGACCTGTTGTCCGCCGGCATTCCGGCTTAAGGGGTAGACCTGTTGTCCGCCTGCATTCCAGCTTAAGGGGTAGACCTGTTGTCCGCCCGCATTCCCACTTAGGGGGTAGACCTGTTGTCCGCCTGCATTCCCGATTAAGGGGTAGACCTGTTGTCCGCCTGCATTCCCGATTAAGGGGTAGACCTGGTGTCCGCCTGCATTCCCGATTAAGGGGTAGACCTGTTGTCCGCCTGCATTCCGGCTTAAGGGGTAGACCTGTTGTCCGCCGGCATTCCGAGAAGGGAGTAGACCTGGTGTCCGCCGGCATTCCGGCAAGGGGTAGACCTGTTGTCCGCCTGCATTCCCGATTAAGGGGTAGACCTGTTGTCGCCCGGCATTCCGGCTTAAGGGGTAGACCTGTTGTCCGCCCGTATTCCCGATTAGGGGGTAGACCTGTTGTCCGCCTGCATTCCCGTTTAAGGGGTAGACCTGTTGTCCGCCTGCATTCCCGATTAAGGGGTAGACCTGGTGTCGCCGGCATTCCCGCTTAAGGGGTAGACCTGTTGTCCGCCTGCATTCCCGCTTAAGGGGTAGACCTGGTGTCGCCCGGCATTCCCGCTTAAGGGGTAGACCTGTTGTCCGCCTGCATTCCCGATTAAGGGGTAGACCTGTTGTCCGCCTGCATTCCCGATTAAGGGGTAGACCTGGTGTCCGCCGGCATTCCGGCTTAAGGGGTAGACCTGTTGTCCGCCTTCATTCCCGCTGAAGGGGTAGACCTGTTGTCCGCCTGCATTCCCGATTAAGGGGTAGACCTGTTGTCCGCCTGCATTCCCGATTAAGGGGTAGACCTGGTGTCCGCCCGGCATTCCGGCAAGAGGGTAGACCTGTTGTCCGCCTGCATTCCCGCTTAAGGGGTAGACCTGGTGTCCGCCCGGCATTCCCGCTTAAGGGGTAGACCTGTTGTCGCCCGCATTCCCGATTAAGGGGTAGACCTGTTGTCCGCCGGCATTCCGATTAAGAGGTAGACCTGTTGTCCGCCTGCATTCCCGATTAAGGGGTAGACCTGGTGTCCGCATGCATTCCCGCTTAAGGGGTAGACCTATTGTCGCCTGCATTCCCGCTAAAGGGGTAGACCTGTTGTCCGCCTGCATTCCCGATTAAGGGGTAGACCTGTTGTCCGCCGGCATTCCGAAGGGGTAGACCTGTTGTCCGCCTGCATTCCCGATTAAGGGGTAGACCTGGTAATCGCCCGGCATTCCCGCTTAAGGGGTAGACCTGTTGTCCGCCCGGCATTCCCGCTTAAGGGGTAGACCTGTTGTCCGCCCGCATTCCCGCTTAAGGGGTAGACCTGTTGTCCGCCCGCATTCCCGGTCTTAGGGGTAGACCTGTTGTCCGCCCGTATTCCCGATTAAGGGGAGTAGACCTGTTGTCCGCCTGCATTCCCGATTAAGGGGTAGACCTGGTGTCCGCCTGCATTCCCGCTTAAGGGGTAGACCTGTTGTCCGCCTGCATTCCGGCTTAAGGGGTAGACCTGGTGTCCGCCGGCATTCCGGCTTAAGGGGTAGACCTGTTGTCCGCCCGTATTCCCGATTAGGGGGTAGACCTGTTGTCCGCCTGCATTCCCGATTAAGGGGTAGACCTGGTGTCCGCCTGCATTCCGGCTTAAGGGGTAGACCTGGTGTCCGCCCGGCATTCCGGCAAGGGGTAGACCTGTTGTCCGCCGGCATTCCCGCTTAAGGGGTAGACCTGTTTTCCGCCTGCATTCGCTTGATTAAGGGGTAGACCTGTTGTCCGCCCGGCATTCCCGCTTAAGGGGTAGACCTGTTGTCCGCATGCATTCCGGCTTAAGGGGTAGACCTGGTGTCCGCCGGCATTCCCGCTTAAGGGGTAGACCTGTTGTCCGCCTGCATTCCCGATTAAGGGGTAGACCTGTTGTCCGCCCGGCATTCCCGCTTAAGGGGTAGACCTGTTGTCCGCCCGTATTCCCGATTAGGGGTAGACCTGTTGTCGCCTGCCTTCCCGATTAAGGGGTAGACCTGTTGTCCGCCTGCATTCCCGATTAAGGGGTAGACCTGGTGTCCGCCGGCATTCCGGCTTAAGGGGTAGACCTGTTGTCCGCCTGCATTCCCGCTTAAGGGGTAGACCTGGTGTCCGCCCGGCATTCCACGGCAAGGGGTAGACCTGTTGTCCGCCTGCATTCCCGATTAAAGGGGTAGACCTGTTGTCCGCCTGCATTCCCGGTTAAGGGGTAGACCTGGTGTCCGCCCGGCATTCCCGCTTAAGGGGTAGACCTGTTGTCCGCCTTCATTCCCGCTGAAGGGGTAGACCTGTTGTCCGCCTGCATTCCCGGTTAAGGGGTAGACCTGTTGTCCGCCTGCATTCCCGATTAAGGGGTAGACCTGGTGTCCGCCGGCATTCCCGCTTAAGGGGTAGACCTGTTGTCCGCCTGCATTCCCGATTAAGGGGTAGACCTGTTGTCCGCCTGCATTCCCGATTAAAGGGGTAGACCTGGTGTCCGCATGCATTCCGGCTTAAGGGGTAGACCTGGTGTCCGCCGGCATTCCCGCTTAGAGGTAGACCTGGTGTCGCCGGCATTCCGAGAAAGGGGTAGACCTGGTGTCCGCCGGCCTTCGGTTAAGGGAAGGTCATAGAGCGCATGGCGAGGCGGACACCAGCTCTACCCACGGCGAGCGCCATAGGCGAGACCGGCCTAGCGGCACAAGGTCTACCCAGCTGGCCGTAGCGGCAAAGGCGAGACCGGCTAAGCGGCACCAGGTCTACCCAGCGGCTTGGCGGCTTGAGCGAGACCGGCTAAGCGGCAACAGGTCTACCAGCGGCAGCGGCTGCGAGCCGAGACCGGCTAGCGGCAGCAGGTCTGCCCCAGCGGAAGACCGGCGCGAGCCGAGACCGGCTAGCGGCAGCAGGTCTACCCAGCGGCGGCGCGTGAGGCCGAGACCGGCTGGCGGCAGCAGGTCTACCCAGCGGCGGGCGCGAGGCGAGACCGGCTAAGCGGCAGCAGGTCTACCCAGCATGGCGAAGCGCGAGCCGAGACCGGCTAAAGCGGCAGCAGGTCTACCCGCGGCGGCAGCACTGAAGGCAAAGACCGGCTAGCGGCAACAGGTCTACCCAGCGAGCGCGCGAGCCGAGACCGGCTAGCGGCAACAGGTCTACCCGGAGGCCGGCGCGAAGAGCGAGAGACCGGCTAAGCGGCAACAGGTCTACCCAGCGACGCGTAGCGAAAGTGTAAGACCGACTAGCGGCAACAGGTCTACCCAGCGGCCGAGCGTGAAAGGCGAGAACCGGCTAGCGGCAGCAGGTCTACCCGCGAGCCGGCGCGAAAGGCAGGAACCGGCTAGCGGCAACAGGTCTACCCGCTGGCCGGAGAGCGGCGGCAAGCGGGTTTCCCCTCTGTGCACACCGCTGACGCTGGCGCTGTAAGAAACCCGCCGCCCCACCGCGCTCCCGGCCGGCGCCGCCAAGCCCGCCCAGCGTGTCGGGCCTGGGACCCGCGCGGAGGAAGTCGAGCTGCCTTGCGCGACCCGGCGGGGCCTCTCTCTCTCTTCTCTCTGAGAAGGCGCGTGCGCTCGCCGCCCCAGTCGCGCCGCTGGCCTGCAGTGACCCTCGGCTCGCTGCCCGGCCCCGGACTTGGCGTGTCGGGCCTGGGACCCAGCGGCGGAGGAGAGCGGCGGGCCTTGCGAGCCAGCGGCGGCGCCACCCTAGGCGCCCTTCGCTACCGGGGGCCCCCTGTCGGCCCGGCCCGCCGAAGAGGCCTCGGAGGAAGGAAGGAAGGAAGGAAAGGCGAGGACAGCGCCGCCGCTTCGCCCAGCGACGGCCGCCTCCCGCCGATTCCGGTTCGGTTCGGTTCGATCGAGCCCGCCCTTAGCGACAAAAGCTTGTGTCGAGGCTGATTCTCAATAGATCGCAGCGAGGAGCTGCTCTGCTACGTCACGAAACCCTGACCCAGAATCAGGTCGTCTACGAATGATTTGGCGCCGAGTGCCCCGACCATGCGATGCGCTGACGGGGAGAAGCGGCGCCGCATCCGTCCGCCCTCCGGCTCCCGACCCACGGCGGCGCTCCGCACCGGAGCCCGCCCGGGCGGGCGGAGCGACCGGCTATCAGCGAGCCCACCGAGGCGCCCGGCGGCGCTGCGGTATCGCTACGTCTAGGCGGGATTCTGACTTAGGGCGTTCAGTCATAAGCCCGCCAGATGGTAACCCTCGCGCCAGTGGCTCCTCAATAGCGCCACGCACCAGGGAGTCTGAACCTACGGTTCCTCTCGTACTGAGCAGGATTACTATTGCAGCAACACATCATCAGTAGGGTAAAACTAACCTGTCTCACGACGGTCTAAACCCAGCTCCGTTCCCTATTAGTGGGTGAACAATCCAGCGCTTGGTGAATTCTGCTTCACAATGATAGGAAGAGCCGACATGCGAAGGATCAAAAGCGGCGTCGCTATGAGCGCTTAGCGCCACAAGCCAGTTATCCCTGTGGTAACTTTTCTGACACCTCCTGCTTAAAACCCAAAAAGCCAGAAGGATGCGTGAGGCCCGCTTTCACGGTCTGTATTCGTACTGAAAATCAAGATCAAGCGAGCTTTTGCCCTTCTGCTCCACGGGAGGTTTCCGTCCTCCTGAGCTCGCCTTAGAGACACCTGCGTGCAGCTTTGACGGGTGTACGCCCCAGTCAAACTCCCCACCTGCAGCTGTCCCCGGAGGCGGGTCGCGGCCGGCGACCGGCCGCTTAGCGCCAGAAGCGAGAGCCCCCTCGGGGCTCGCCCCCACCTCACGGGTAAGTGAAAAAGCGATCAGAGTAGTGGTATTTCACACGGCGGCGGGGCGGCCGGCAGGCGGGTCGCCCGGCCCGCCCGGCCAGCGCGCCCGGCCTCCACTTATTCTACACCTCTCATGTCTCTTCACAGCGCCAGACTAGAGTCAAGCTCAACAGGGTCTTCTTTCCCGCTGATTCCGCCAAGCCCGTTCCTTGGCTGTGGTTTGGCTGGATGGTAGGTAGGGACAGTGGGAATCTCGTTCATCCATTCATGCGGCGTCACTAATTAGATGACGAGGCATTTGGCTATTTCGAACACATATAAGTAATATATGTTCCTTTTCGGGTTAAGTGGCCCGTCCACTTTGGACAAATCCGGTAAATTGGTCCAGTTAGAGATTGGTAATTGGCAGCGTTATGAAATAAAAAGTCCTGTCCCTGCTCACTATCAGCTACCTAACTGGCTTGTGGCTGCCCTACGTCCTAGCTACTGTCTTTTTATTGGGTTTTTTGTTTTTTTTTTTTTTTTTTTTAAATAATTTGAAACATGCAAAACATTACAAAAACGTACAGAATTACAAACATACTACAAAATGGACACTACAAACAACAAACAGAAAGATAATTAACTATTCATGAACTTCCTAATTTTCTGGCCCTACTGGCAAACATATGTACAATGTCCACAGATGACATGAAGCTGTTGTGGATAAAGTCCTGGCGATTTTCTCTTGCCTCGACTTAGAGAGGCCCAGAGTTACCAAAAGGTCAAAGTTTTCTGATGCCATTTCCCCCCGCGCTCCAAGGGAAAGCCCATAAAAACAACGTCCTTTCGCGTTGGTGAGGTTCCGTACCTCAGTCTCTAAATGCTTGTACTTGTTCACTTTCTCCGCAGCGGCGTCATCTAGCGATGTTTTGGCTGATTAGTATCGTGCTGTCACATCCACCACAAGTGCACGGGCGTCCTTCACAAAATGAATCAGATCAGGCTTGTACAGTTCCTTGGTGGTATCCCTTATGTGCGGTTCCTTGAATACTACCCAGTCCTTCTTTTCGCCTCCTCAAGAAGCACTTAGCAGATGTAATTGTGCCTCTTGATCCGGGCGTCCTGCGTCACTGGGCAGTTGCCGATGATGTGGGAGCAGCTTTCTATGTCAGCGTCGCGGTGCCTGCATGCCTTGATGTATTTATCTTGCCTCCCCCTAGCTAAGAACTCTCTGGTGGGGTATACGTTGGCTCTGAGTTGTAAAGCAGTGAGGAGCTTCCTGTGAGTATGCTTCTGTAATATTGTAGCCAATGGTTGCTAATTTTATCACCCTCAAAATTTGTAATTCCACGGCCCTGGGACACTAATTTAGTCAATTTTTAAATTCGTTTTTCCTCCAATTGCAAGGTTTTTGGGAATTTAGTTTTCAAGGTCGGTGCTTCCCACTCCGAAGATGTGCCTGCGCTGTCAGATGGTTCGCTCGCCGGTGGTGCATCCCAAATGGATGGGATCTTCTCCCTGTTCCCTCCAGCTTGTACCCACAATTTCTTATACGTTTGTTCCATTTGATCTTTCTCCAGGAGCGCTTTCATGGTTTAAGTCCGAAGACTGAGGCGATACGATGCAGTCTCCGGGCCTGCACGCTGGGGATCAGACCCGCCAATTTGATGATGCCTAAACCACCGTCCTTCGTGCTCCGAGTACAGGATGGCATCGCCAAGTACACGAAGGTAAGTGCAGCCAGTCCTTGACCGTTGTTCGGATTTTTTGATCGAGGTTTTCCAGAAACCCGGCTTTCAGGTCTGAATGGTCAGCCAGGTATGTCAGTCGAGGGATGGTGTATGTTTTGAGGATATCAATTTTCTGCAGAGGTTTAAGTGGAGCTTGATCAATTCTCTGAAGCCAGTATTCCAGTTTTGTGGAGAGATTGGATTTTGCTATCCCAGTCCAGGGGTCAATCTGCAAGCCGAGGTATTTCTCCAGTTTAGCGGGGTCAATCATGTTCAGGGGTGTGCCGTTGATGGTCCACGCAGCGCAGTCGTTGACGGTGTAAGAGTCCTTAGTCGGCTTGATGTAGTAGCCGTGGCACTTTACTCCCCTGCGTTTTGAGACCGGTGAGATTGCAAAAGGTCTCTAATATCTTGATATTCCGTATTCATATTTTTCCCGGGAGTGGCTCAAAGGACCAGATCATCCGCAAATGCCATCGCCGTGATGCTGCTCCGGCCCTGGTGGTACCCTTGCCACTTTCTTCCAGCTTGCACAACAGGGGGTCCATAGCCAGATTAAATAAAAGGGGTGACATCGGGTCACCCTGTTTTACTCCAACCCGGAAATGGATTTCATCTGTGCGTGTGTTTTTCTTCACGGTGATATAAGTACTGGTGTCTTTGTACATATCTCTCACCAGACCGATGATGTGGGGATCCACTTCTCTCTGCTGCAAAGCGTGTATGATGTGCTGGTGGCTTATGGTGTCAAAAGCCTTGGCAATGTCCACGAATACTACACCCAGTGGTCTGTGTTCTTTTTTGGCAGATCGCATTATAGATTGCAGGAGTTTCAGGTTTTCAGAGCATCCCGCCGCTCTGATGAATCCTCTTTGCCTTGGGTTGAGGGGGCAGGCTTTGCTCAGCCTAGCTGTTATAATCCTGGAGAACAGTCTCAGCAAGATGGAACCGATCGTGATGGGTCTCCAGTTGTTAGCGTCCTTCAAACGTTCAGGCTCTGTCGACTTAGGAATCAAAACAGTCCTGCATCCCCTCACCATGTCCGGGATTTTTCCAGATGTTAACCACAGGTTGAAGATCTCCGCAGTCCTGGAATACTCGGGATCCATCTCCTTGATGTCCCCAAGAGTAATTCCGTCTGGACCGGGAGCCGAGCCCTTGCTCATTTCCTGCACATTTTTCTCAATTTCTTTGGCCGTAATTAAGTCTCTGAAAGCGCTATTGTCGGCTTTCCCGTTAATTTGGAAGTCCCCAAGGCTATTAAAGTTACCAGGTGTTTCCCATCTTTCTTTAAAGACCGAATAAATTTCACCGGGTGCAATATCGCAGGACAAAGTCTCGATATCGTCCAAAATAATTTTAGCAAGTTTCCCCCTATCGAGATGGAACAATCGCTGGAAGCGAAGGTAGTCACCCTTCTTAATTGCTCTGGCCTTCATCCACTTCTGAAAAGGTCTCTTTGGTTGCTTCTCCCGGGCCCCTTTGTTGTTCTTATCTCGGGTCGCCGTTCTTATCTGGCTTATCGATTCCAGGCATCCGAAGCAGTCCTGCGCCGCTTGGTTGACCGTTGCTTGCATTTCCTGGCCTTCAATTAACTGCTTGAATGCCCGCGGGGCAGGGTAATTGCCCCAGCTGATAGCCTCTCCCGAGTGTCCGGTGATAATGGGCTTGCAGTTGCCCTTCCCTCTGCCGCTCGATGGCTCCCTCCGGCCGTTACCCTTATCAGGGCGGGCACTTAACACCTCCATTGTTTCTTTCCGGCAGCTGGCTTCCCTGGAGGCGGCTCCTCTCAGGTCCATTGTTCTCGGCCGCAGCCTGACCTTGATGACTCCCTTCAGGTTCCTTTCTTAGACACGCAGCTGCTCTCCTGGTGCAGTACTCACAGCAGGTTCCTCCTCAAGGTCCTTAACTGGCTTCCTGGGGCAGCAATCTCCTTTGTCAGCTTATCTGTTTAGCCGTTTTGGTTGTAATGTGCTCCGCGATGAGTTTATTGATGTTTTCTCACCCTCGAACTGCGCCTCTAACTTTATCAGCATTTCTTCCTCCTCCTTTGTCCAGCATCTTTGTGAGCTCCTCTGTTCGATGTTTCTTTCGGGGTGGGAAGCAGCGATCCTTTCTTGGTTCCTAACCGACGGGGTGTGCATGTCTTTTATGTTGTCCCAGGCCGATTTTAGTTTGGAAATCTCTGCCGCATACCTCACAGATCCACTCCCAGCTGGAGCAGCTCGGTCTCTGCGCCCTGCATTTGGCAAAGTGACAAAACAACACTGTGATAGTTAGTACCTTCCCTTCCACATTTAACACACCGAAAGCAAAGCCTCTTTTCCCGTGCGACCCTTTAGATGTTCGATTAGGGGCCAGCACGGAATTCACCAGGTACCACAGCAAGGACAAGGTGGATTTTGTCGGGAACAGTCACCGTCACCGTCTCCTCGGGTGTCTGCTCCCGGGCTTCCCGGGCGTCGGAGGCGATGTTTCTGGCGGCGTCCCGCTCCTTTCTCTCGCTGCACCTTTGCTCAAGCACAAACAGTTTAGCGTCTTGCGGGAGGCTAGCGTGTAAGCCATCTCCAGCGCTCGGTTGTGGTGTTAGCTGTTCATACACCTCAGGCAGCCCGCTCAATCCCTCCCGGTTAGCAGAAAAATGAACACCCTCGTGCACATGCAAATCCGACCTATAGAACTCTAAGTTCGCCACCAAAGCCAATTCATTTTCTGCCGAATCGGGGGACAATTTGGATGTTAAATTTGGAGCGGCCAGGTCTACCTGGTCAAGATTTTTAGATACCAGGTCGACCCGTGTAAAGACACCAGGTCGACCCCTGGGATTTGGACTTGGAGCCTGGTAAAAAATTAAGATTCAGGACACCAGGTCTACCCAGTCGCTGGGGGAGGTCTGGGAGCCCACCGATACCCTAGACAGGCGTACGGCGCTCTAAACCAGACCCCCCAAGTCACAGCCAGAATTTCCCATCGGGATGGGACGGCAGTGGGTGGTCAGCCCACTTACCGGAGACATCGCCCCTCTGAAACCGGGGGCCAGGTTTCGGGCAATGAGCCGCATACGCGGCTTTACGAGAAATTTGTTTCACCGAGTTTTGCAAGGAGTTCGTTGGGGTGGCGAGTCCCAACAACTCCGTCCTAGAACAGCGATCGACTTTGTCACCCTGAGAAGGGTTACCAGCGGGACCACGAGGAGGTCGCGATCGCTCTGCGGCGGTGCCCAGGTTGTAACTATACTCAGTTAAGAGAGTCATAGTTACTCCCGCCGTTTACCAGCGCTTCATTGAATTTCTTCACTTTGACATTCAGAGCACTGGGCAGAAATCACATCGCGTCAACACCCGCCTCGGGCCTTCGCGATGCTTTGTTTTAATTAAACAGTCAGTTCCCCTGGTCCGCACCAGTTCTAAGCCGGCTGCTAGAAGCGGCCGGGGCGGGGCGCCGGCCGAGACCCCGAGGACCCGCCCCAGCTAGCGCGAGCCGCGGCGCCCGGCCGCCCGCGGGGCGGGGCGCAGCCAGCGCGCCGCCCGCCGCAGCGCGCGCCCGGCGGCGCTCGACCCGCCAGAGGCGGCCGCCAGCGGCAACGGCGGCGGCAGCGGCGGCGGGCGACGCCCGCCCGCCGCCGAAGGCGGGCCGGACGCGGCAAAGGCGAGGCGGGAGCGGAGGAGGTGGCGCGCGCCCGCCGCAGCTGGGGGCGATCCACGGGGAAGAGGGCCGGCGCGCGTCCAGAGTCGCCGCCGCGCCCCGCGCGCGCCCAGCGCGGAGCGGGCGCCCTCACCAGCGCGGCGCCTCGTCCAGCCGCGGCGCGCGCCCAGCCCGCCGGCGCCCCAGCCCGACCGACCCAGCCCTTAGAGCCAATCCTTATCCCGAGGATTACGGATCCGGCTTGCCGACTTCCCTTACCTACATTGTTCCAACATGCCAGAGGCTGTTCACCTTGGAGACCTGCTGCGGATATGGAGTGCGGCCCGGCGCGAGACTTACACCCTCTCCCCGGATTTTCACGGGCCAGCGAGAGCTCACCGGACGCCGCCCGGAACGCGGCCCCTTTCAAGGCGCGGGCCCCTCTCTCGGGGGCGAACCCATTCCAGGGGCGCCCGGCCCTTCACAAAGAAAGAGAACTCTCCCGGGGCTCCCGCCGGCCTTCTCCGGGATCGGTTGCGTCACCGCACTGGGGCGCCTCGCGGCGCCCGTCTCCGCCACTCCGGATTCGGGGATCTGAACCCGACTCCCTTCCGATCGGCTGAGGGCAGCGGAGGCCATCGCCCGCCCACTTCGGAGCGGCGCTCGCCTATCGCTTAGGACCGACTGACCCATGTTCAACTGCTGTTCACATGGAACCCTGCTCCACTTCGGCCTTCAAAGCTCTCGTTTGAATATTTGCTACTACCACCAAGATCTGCACCTCGCGGCTCCACCGGGCCCGCGCCCCAGGCTTCGAGGCTCACCGCAGCGGCCCTCCTACTCGTCGCGGCCTAGCCCCGCGAGTCTTCGCACTGCCGGCGACGGCCGGGTATGGGCCCGGCGGCTCCAGCGCCATCCATTTTCAGGGCTAGTTGATTCGGCAGGTGAGTTGTTACACACTCCTTAGCGGATTCCGACTTCCATGGCCACCGTCCTGCTGTCTAGATCAACCAACACCTTTTCTGGGCTCTGATGAGGCGTCGGCATCGGGCGCCTTAACCCGGCGTTCGGTTCATCCCGCAGCGCCAGTTCTGCTTACCAAAGTGGCCCACTGGGCACTCGCATTCCACGGCGCGGCTCCAAAGCCAGCGAGCCGGCCCTTACCATTGAAAGTTTGAGAATAGGTTGAGATCGTTTCGGCCCCAAGACCTCTAATCATTAGCTTTACCGGGTAAAACTGCCCATTGCCGGCGCCAGCTATCCTGAGGAAACTTCGGAGGAACCAGCTACTAGATGGTTGATTAGTCTTCGCCCTAGACCGGGTCGGACGACCGATTTGCACGTCAGGACCGCTACGGACCTCCACCAGAGTTTCCTCTGGCTTCGCCCTGCCAGGCATAGTTCACCATCTTCCGGGGTCCTAGCGCGTGCGCTCACGCTCCACCTCCCGGCCCCCCCGCGGACGAGGCGCGGTGAGCGAGACGGGCCGGTGGTGCGCCCGAGCGGCAGCGCCCGGGATCCCACCTCGGCCGGCGGACGCCGGCCCTCACCTTCATTGCGCCGCGGAGCTTTCCGCCACGGGCCCCTGACTCGCGCTGCGTGTTAGACTCCTTAGTCCGTGTTTCAAGGCCGAATTCGGGTGGGTAGCCGACATCGCCCGCGGACCCAGGCGCCCCACAACAGGCGCGGCCCCAATCGGCCCGGCCGGCGGCGCCCAGCGCTCGAGGCGCACTGAGGACAGTCCGCCCCGGTTGACAGCGGCGCCGGGGGCCGGCGGGCCAGCCCCGCACCCCAGCGCCAAACGCCCGCGCTGCGAGGCGCCGCCCCAACCCCGCCCCCCCAACCCCGGAGGAGGAGGGAAGAAAGAAAGCGGGAAGGAGAGAGGGGTGAAGCTGGCAAGCCCCCCGTCACGGCGCCGCCGGCGAGGGGAGGGGAGAAGCGCGGCGGCGGTCCTCTCCCTCGGCCCCGGGATTCGGCGAGACCTGCTGCCCGGGGCTCTAACACCCGGCCGCCGCTCTCTACGCTCGCGAGGCGGCGCCGAGACCACCTACCCGCCGGAGGCTACCAGCCGACCCGGGCCGGTCGCGGCGCACCGCCAGCGGAGAAATCACGCCCGGCCAGGGCCGGCTACCCGGCAGGCGGCGGTCCCCGCGCCGGCCCGCCCCCGGCCCGCCCCGCGAGCGGGCGCCCGAGAGACGGAGGGGAGGCGGAGGCGAGATCCGCCACGACCCGCGCCCGGCCGACCGCGACTCGCCGGGTTGAATCCTCCGAAGGCCGGACTGCAGCGGGCCCCACCGTTACCTCTTAACGGTTTCACGCCCTCTTGAACTCTCTCTTCAAAGTTCTTTTCAACTTTCCCTTACGGTACTTGTTGGCTACTCGGTCTCGTGCCGGTATTTAGCCTTAGATGGAGTTTACCACCCGCTTTGGGCTGCATTCCCAAGCAACCCGACTCCGAAGCCCCGGGCCCGGCAGCGCCCTGAGGCCGCTACCGGCCTCCACACACGTCCAGCGGGCTGCGGCCTCGATCCACAGGACTTGGGTCCCCGAGAGCGCCCGCCGGGGAGAGGGCTTCTGTCGCCACATGTCCCGCGCCCCACCGCGGGGCGAGGATTCGGCGCTGGGCTTTTCCCTCTTCGCTCGCCGTTACTGAGGAATCCTCGTTAGTTTCTTTTCCTCCGCTGACTAATATGCTTAAATTCGGCGGGTGGCCACGTCTGATCTGAGGTCGCGAAGCCCAGAGCTGCGCCACCGCCCGCCGCACGCCGCGCCGCCCCTCGCGGGCGGCCGGCGGCCAGACGAGACGGACGGGACGGTTTACGTGCCGCGCCGCGTCCCTTCCTCCCCCTTTCTTTCCATCCCCCTCCTCCTCACGAAACACTGGCGCCCGCGGCGCCACCACAGGAGGAGACAACGGAGCGGAGCGGAGCGGGGCGGAGAGAGACCGCGGACACGGAGACTCCCATCCGGAGGCGAGAACCGAACAGAGGCATCGCGGCAGAGACGGCCCTGACCGAGGAACCGGCCGCGCCAGGCGGCGGCGGCGACCTGCAGCGGGAGAGCGACAAGCGCGACGGCGCGGCTCGCCCGGCGCCCAGCGGACGGCGACCGACCGCGACGAGGGAGGAGGAGAGAGGAGAGGCGCTCGGGACAACGAGGAGCGGGGTTGCGCCCCCGTCCCGGCGCTCGCGCCCGGCCTTGTAGCGGCAGCGGCGGCACGGTACGGCCGCGGTACCCACCCGCCAGACAGCCGCCCGCGCTGGTGGAGCCAGGGGCGAGGCCCGCGCCTCGCCTCCCTCTCGCCCTCTCTCGCTCGCTCGCTCGCTCGCACCGCCGCGGCGTCTCCGGCGCCGTCTCTCTCGCTCTTACCCGGCCGCCGCCGCGCTCGCCTGGCGTGGCGCCTTCAGCGGCAAGGCGAGCTCCACCCCAGCGGCTCGTTCGGGAGGCGGGGAGCTGCGGGCGCTCCCGAGTCTGCCTTTAGGGGGCCGAAGGCCCTTCGCGGCGGCGAGGCGACCGGCCGTCGCCTCTCGCCGCGCCCAGCGGACCTGCGAGGCCACCCCAGCCAGCGCCGCCCGGGGAGAGGCCCCCCCAGGGCGGCGATTGATCGTCAGCGGCGGCTCAGACAGGCGTAGCCCCGGGAGAACCCAGGGGCCGCAAGTCGCGTTCGAAGTGTCGATGATCAATGTGTCCTGCAATTCACATTAATTCTCGCAGCTAGCTGCGTTCTTCATCGACGCCGCGAGCCGAGTGATCCACCGCTAAGAGTTGTCTGGCTTTCGGCACCGACTCCAGCGAGCGCGGAGGGGCAGGACCGCCCGCGCCAGCAGCGGCCCCTACCAACTGCGACCGTCGCGAGCACACAGGCGTCATTGAAGCGGAGGAGAGCAGGAGGAAAAACCCCACCTACGGCTCCGAAGGCCGGCCCGAATGGCGGGGGCCCGCGCCCCGACCGCCTCCCCCGCGCCAGGGCAGGGGGAAGCACCACCCGGCAAGGCCCTTGGCTCTTCGGAGGCGGCCCAGGCGCCAGGCTCGGCCCGGCCTCTGCACGGAGAAGGCTGGCGCCTTCGCGGCGCTAGCGGACGGACCGGACCGCAACGCCCGCGGGGCGGCACCCGCCCGACCTCGCTCACGGGACCCCCAAGGCGCCTTCGCGGCCGGGCGCGGCGAGGCCGCCGCCGACCCCGCTCACGCTTCCGCCCGCGCCTTCCGCTCGGCCGATCCGGCGGACTGCGGCGCCAAGGCCGCCGCGCCCGGCCGCGGCCGGCCCTCCCAGCGGCGCCTACGGACGCCCGCGGGGCGCGCCGGCCGGCCACCGCCGCTCCTTCCGCTGGCGCAACCCCTCCCTCGCAGCGGGACCGGCTCTCCCCGCCGCCCGGCCGAAACCCGGCGGCCGCGCGGAGAGCCTGGCCGGATCGGCGAGATCCCGCCGCCGCGAGGCCGCTGCGCCGGGACCGCCCGCCGCCGCCGCTTCGCCCGCCGGGAGAGCCTGCCGCCGGGCAGCGCCCGGCGGCAGGCGTACGGCGCTCAGCCGGGGGCAACGCCCGCTCCCCCTCGCTTCCGCTCGGGGACCGAGCGCGCGGGGCTTGCGACCCCGCGGCCGCCCGCCGCGCCTCAACCCTTCCGGCCCGCGCAGCGGCCGGGAAAGGAAGAGCGACGGGGAGAGCGGCGGGCGGGGGCGACACTGACCAGCGGCGGCGCCGCCACACCGGCACCGAGGTCGCCCGCGCTCGCCGGGCACGGCCGCGGCACGGCGCGGGAGAGGGCCGCTCGAGACAGGAGGGATGGCGGCGACGCGGCGCGCCGCCAGCCCGCCGGACACGGGCCGTCGAGGCAAGGCGCGGCGCGTCTGCGCGCCGGCGCCAGGCGCGCCAGGCGCCGCGCGGCGGCGAGACGCGAAGGCGTGGCGGGCCCGGCCGCCACCCAGCGGCCGACGTAGGGCTGAGCACCGCCAGCAGCGGGCGAGGCCCGTGTCGAGCGGCGGGTCGGCCCAGCGGCGGACCGGTTCGCTTGCGCGCGGTCTCTCCGCCGAGACCGGGCCGCAGAGAGGGGGCAGAGGCGCCCCTCCCGGCAAAGGCACGGCTGCCCCCGCCCGCGGGGCGCCGACCGACAGCGAGAGGGAGGGCGCGGCGGCGGGCAGCGGACGCCACCGCGCGCGGGGGATCGGCGGGGCGGGCTGCTCCCTACCCCTCGCGGATAGGCGCCCGCGCCCGCCGCCGCCAGCACCGCTTCGCTGCCGGCCGCCGCCCGCCGCGCGAGTGACGCGTGCCGAGCCGCCCGAGTCTTTAAACCTCCGCCCGGCCCGGCGGCCCCTTCTCCCTTCCGGCCCCCCAGCGGCGTGTGACGACGCCGAGGGAAAAAAGCCGGCGGGGATGGCATGGGCCGCCCGAGCGCGAAGCGCTAGGCTACCTGACCCTGGGGGCGAGGAAGCGACCTGCATGGCCCGCCAGTATGCCTCCCCGCTGCCACCTTCGGGGGGGCGTCCACGAGGCGGGGCGCGCCCGGCGTCCGCTACCACCGCCCGCGGCCGTCCGTCTCGGGGCCAGGGTTTCCCTCAGTAGCCCGAGCGCTCGCCCGAGAGGACCGCCCGCGGCTCGGGCCGCCCGCCCGGCGCGGGGGCCGCGGCCCGGCCGCGAAAGCCTCGCTCACGCCCGCCGAGTGGGAAGCGTGGCGCCGGCGGCTCCGGCGTTCGGCGGCGCCGGCCGCGGTGGCAGGCGAGGCTCGGAGGCCGGCCCGGCCCGTCCCCCGGCCTCCGGCGGGGCGGACCGACAGCGGACCGGCGGGGGGGGAAGAAAGCGGCCTCAGCGCCCGGCCAACCCGCCAGCGCTTCCTCACGGCGCCCGGTCGCGGCCAGCGGTCTAGCGGGGTCGGCCCGCCAGCAGCGCCACGGTGGGCGGGCGCCGCAGAGCGCGCGGCGGCCTTCGCCGCGCCGGCGCCTTTCCCCCGCGGGAGGCGGCCTGCGCCGCGCGCCTTCCGCTCTCTCTCTCTCTCTCTCTCTCTCGGCGCTTTCTCTCTCTGGGGCTGCTGCTGCGGTGGCGTCGGGAAGGGCGTGCGGCCCCCTCCCTCCGCGAGAGAGGGGCCGGGCGTGCGAGACGGAAAGCGAGCGCGGCGCGGCAGGCGCCAGCCCCACCGGTAATGATCCTTCCGCAGGTTCACCTCACGGAAACCTTATTACGACTTTTACTTCCTCTAGATAGTCAAGTTCGACCGTCTTCTCGGCGCTCCCGGCAGAGCCGTGGCCGACCCGCCGGGGCCGATCCGAGGACCTCACTAAACCATCCAATCGGTGGTAGCGGCCAGGCGGTGTGTACAAAGGGCAGGGACTTAATCAGCGAGCTTATGACCCGCACTTACTGGGAATTCCTCGTTCACGGGGAAGAATTGCAATCCCGATCCCCATCACGAATGGGGTTCAGCGGAGTTACCCGCGCCTGCCGGCCGGAGGGTAGAGCACAAACTGAGCCAGTCAGTGTAGCGCGCGTGCGGCCCGGACATCTAAGGGCATCACAGACCTGTTATTGCTCAATCTCGGGTGGCTGAGCGCCACTTGTCCCTCTAAGAAGTTGGGCGGCCGACCGCTCGGGGAGTCGCGTAACTAGATTAGCATGCCAGAGTCTCGTTCGTTATCGGAATTAACCAGACAAATCGCTCCACCAACTAAGAGCGGCCATGCACCACCACCCACGGAATCAGAAAGAGCTCTCAATCTGTCAATCCTGTCCGTGTCCGGGGCCGGGTGAGGTTTCCGTGTTGAGTCAAATTAAGCCGCAGGCTCCACTCCTAGTGGTGCCCTTCCGTCAATTCCTTTAAGTTTCAGCTTTGCAACCATACTCCCCGGAACCCAAAGACTTGGGTTTCCCGGGAGCTACCCGGCGGAGTCATGGGAATAACGCGCCCGGATCGCCCAGTCGGCATCGTTTATGGTCGGAACTACGGCGGTGTCTGATAGTCTTGAACCTCCGACTTTCGTTCTTGATTAATGAAAACATTCTTGGCAAATGCTTTCGCTCTAGGCCGTCTTGCGCGGTCCAAGAATTTCACCTCTAAGCGGCCTGTCGAATGCCCCGGCCGTCCCTCTTAATCATGGCCCGTTTCCGAAAACCAACAAAATAGAACCGGAGTCCTATTCCATTATTCCTAGCTGCAGTATGCGGCGGCCGGCCTGCTTTGAACACTCTAATTTTCTCAAAGTAAGCGCTTCGGGCCCCTTGGTGTACTCAGCTAAGAGCATCGAGGCGCCCGAGAGGCAGGGGCTGGGACAGGCGGTGGCTGCGCCTCGCGGCGGACCGCCAGCTCGATCCCAAGATCCAACTACGAGCTTTTTAACTGCAGCAACTTTAAGATCGCTATTGGGCTGGAATTACCGCGGCTGCTGGCACCAGACTTGCCCTCAATGGATCCTCGCTCAAGGATTTAAAGTCGCTCATTCCAATTACAGGGCCTCGAAAGAGTCCTGTATTGTTATTTCGTCACTACCTCCCGGGTCGGGAGTGGGTAATTCTGCGCGCCTGCTGCCTTCCTTGGATGTGGTAGCCGTTTCTCAGGCTCCCTCTCCGGAATCGAACCCTGATTCCCCGTCACCCGTGGTCACCATGGTAGGCACAGACAGTACCATCGAAAGTTGATAGGGCAGACATTCCGAATGGGTGGTGGCCGCCCGCTTGAGGGCGTCGCGATCGGCTCGAGGTTATCTAGAGTCACCAAAGCTGCCGGGCGGGCCGAGTTGGTTTTAGTCTGATAAAATACACGCGTCCCGGAGGTCGGCGCTCGTCGGCATGTATTAGCTCTAGAATTACCACAGTTATCCAAGGAAGCGGGAGAGGCGACCAAAGGAACCATAACTGATTTAATGAGCCATTCGCAGTTTCACTGTACTGCCCGTGTGTACTTAGACATGCATGGCTTAAGCTTTGAGACAAGCATATGCTACTGGCAGGATCAACCAGGTAGCCGCCACACCCGCGGCGGCGCCCGCGAAGCCCGGACACGCCCGGCGGCGCCCTACCAACCTGGCCGCCCCGCTTCTCTCTCTCTCTCTCTCTCGCTCTCTCTCTCGTCACGCTCCGACCCGGCCGAGGGGCGGCATGGCAGCGACGGCCGGCGACATCGCGCAGCCCGGCGGCGCCTGGGGGCGAGGAACGGCGCCACGCGCGCGAGCGAACCCCCACCCGCCGGGCGGCGGGGAGAGGAGACGCCCTCGGCGACACGGCCGACCCGGCGGCCGGCCCTTCCAGCGACGCCCGCGGGGCAAGGAGCCGGGACCGCTGCGCAGCTTCTTTCTCGCTTAGGACAACAACGAGCCTTTTTAGCCTTCCTTCCCGTTTTCTCTCTTTCTCTCTCTCTTTCTCTCGGCTTCTGCTCTCTCTCGGGGCCCGCGGCCCCCGAGATTCGGCCTCGCGTTCCGACAGTCACGGCGGCGCTGGCGGCCAGCGGGACGGGGGGCTCGGCTGGGGCTGACCCGCCCCGAGGCCGGCCCGAAAAAGCACCGGACGTGCTAGAGGAGACAGCGACCCGGCGAGGGCGAGCGCGGCCCGGACACCCGAGGCCCGAGGCCGGGGCGGCTCGCTCTGCAGCGAAGGCGGCCCGGCGGCGCCACCAAGGAAGCGCCGGTGCGGTGCGCGTAGCGGAGCAGGCTCTTTTCCCCGTCCGTGCCCCATCGGTTCTCATCCCCCTTCTCTCTCTTCTCTCTCTCCGTCTTCCCTCCGGGGGACCACCGCTCTCTCTCTTTTCTCTCGGCTCGAGCTCGAGCCGCTACCGCCCGCCAGCTCTGCTCGCGGCCGGCACCATAAGAAGGCGATACTCGGGGACCGAAGCCGGCACCGGCACCTCGCGCGCTTTTCCAAGGACACCTGAGGACTGGGGCGGGGCCACGCGGCCGTCACACAGCCCGGGACGGTAAACACGTTCCTCCCCCCAAAGCAGCGGGAGGAGCGACACCTCGCCTCGACGGGGGTGGCCGATCGGGAAGAGACCGCCCTGCTCGAGAGCGGGGGCACCGCCGAGCTTCCCCCATGACAGAGAGAAGCCCGGGGAGAGGTGCCCGGCCAGCCGAGGGCCCTTTCCGGCGCCACCCGAGGAACCACCTCATCGATCGCTCGGAGACAAAGGCCCGCGGCCACTCTTCCTGGGACAACAGAAAACCGAAAAAGAGGAAAAAGACAAAAAGCACACTATCGTCGCCCGACCCGTGCTAGCCACGGGGGTCACGGGCCTGCGGCCCGGGGGCCGAGGGCGGGGGCGAGACTCGAGACTCAACTCCCCTAAAACCCCCATCCGCCCGCCGACGGTCTCGAGCCCGCGCCCGAGGACCGGAGGCGGGGCGAGACTCGAGACTCAACTCCCCCAAAACCCCCATCCGCCCGCCGGCCGCGATCTCTCGGTCTCTCTCGCCCAGCACACAAGCGTCTCTCTGGGCCTTCGCTTCTCGTGGCCCGCTGACCCTTCGTCGTCAAGCGGCGGCTTCTCGGTGCCGCGGCTTAAGGCCGCGTGAGAAAAAAAGGGAACAGGCCGGGCGGCCCCACACTCCGCCACGCCTGAAAAAGCAGAGCCGTTCGCAGCCCAGCCCGCCGGGCAGCCACGCAGCGGGGCAGCAGGCCAGACCCACAGGCCGCCCGGCCACGGTGGCTCGGATCGCACCAGCCGAGGAGGGAGATGGGGCGGCGCCGCCGCCTCGCCCCACATCGCCGGGGGCTTTTCTCTCTCGCTTCTCTGTCGGGGTTCCGGCCCGCTCTCGGCGCCCAGCCCGACCACAGCGACCGGCCGCCACCGCTAAAATGAACACTCCGCCCGCTACAGCGGAGTCCCGGCTTAGGGCCGAGGAAGGGGAACCATGCTTTCAACGAGGCACGGCCCGGGGAAGAGTGCCGCCAACCCGGCCGGCAAAAACTCCACGGGGCGACTCCGTCACCGAGCCCCCTTAGGCGAGGCGAGGCGAGGCCGGATGCCCCACCGGCACGCCCCGCGAGCCCTTCCCAGGCGGACGCTCTCTCTGGGCAAGGCGGGTCGGGAGGCCCGGGGGAGCGAGGCAGCGGCCACCTCGGCGGCCGAGCGAGCCGTGCTCTCGGGGAGCTCTCGGGGGAAGGGGCGGGGAACCTACCTCTCGGCAGGCTCAACGCAACCCGGCCGCGTCCAGCCCGGCTGCCGGTAAGCGCACGGACCGGCAGCCGAAGAACGCCGCACCCGCCAGAGCGGGCCGGCCCGACTTAAGGCCGGGCGGAAAAAGAACGAGCGCCGCCGCTTCGCCCGCCACCATCGCCGGAGGAGCGGCGGGCACCCGGCTCCCCCTTCTCGCGAAACCGGCAGCAGCCGGGCCGGGGCGGGACAACGCGCTCGCGGCTTCGCTCTCGCTTCTCGGGTCTCCCGCCTCACCTGGCCTGGGCGGGGAGCACAACTCGCATCGCTCGCTTTAGCGAAACCGGCAGCAGCGGGCCGGGGCGGGATACGCGCTCGCGGCTTCGCTCTCGCTTCTCGGGTCTCCCCGCCTCACCTGGCCTGGGCCGGGAGCACAACTCGCATCGCTCGCTTTTAGCGAAACCGGCAGCAGCCGGGCCGGGGCGGGACAACGCGCTCGCGGCTTAGCTCTCGCTTCTCGGGGTCTCCCCGCCTCACCTGGCCTGGGCCGGGGAGCACAGCTTCGCATCGCTCGCTTTTGGCGAAACCGGCAGCAGCCGGGGCCGGAGCGGGACAAGCGCTCGCGGCTTCGCTCTCGCTTCTCGGGTCTCCCGCCTCACCTGGCCTGGGCGGGGAGCACAACTCGCATCGCTTCGCTTTTAGCGAAACCGGCAGCAGCCGGGCGGGGCGGGACAACGCGCTCGCGGCTTCTCTCTCGCGGCTCGCTCTTTAGGCCCGGCGCCTACGCCTGGGCGGGGTGCAGCTCGCATCTCGCCCGCTGCACTCTTTTTCCACGGAACCGGCAGCAGCCGGGCCGCTAGCGGAACTACGCCGGCGGCTTCTCTCGCCCTCGCGCCTCCCGCCTCGCCTGGCCCGGGCGAGGCAACTCGCCTCGCCTCCACCTGTCTCAGTCAACTGGGGGTTACGGGAATGCCGGACAAGGCCACGGGAGAGTCCTTGCCGTGCATTGGCAGTCACGAGTTCCTAGGCCGGCCACGACCGCCCAGCGCGGCTCGCCCTTTTCGCCCTACGGACACAGGCACTGCACAGCCTGCGGGGAGACCGCCCGTAACCCTGTCTCCCATGATCACGGACAAGCGGGGCCCAGGAGGCCGGCGAGCACAAGAGAAGCGAAGCCTAGAGTGACCGGGGGTGGCGCAGCGAACACGCCGCCTCCTACGATGAGGCAGCCGGAGGCAGCCGAAAACAGCGACCCATAAGCGCACTTCCGAGGACACCAGGTCTACCCAGCCAGCGGGGTAGACCTGTTATCCCTACATTCCGATTAAGGGGTAGACCTGTTGTCCGCCTGCATTCCGAGTTAAGGGGTAGACCTGTTGTCCGCCTGGCATTCCCGATTAAGGGGTAGACCTGGTGTCCGCCGGCATTCCCGCTTAAGGGGTAGACCTGTTGTCCGCCTGCATTCCCGATTAAGGGGTAGACCTGGTGTCCGCCTGGCATTCCCGACTTAAGGGGTAGACCTGGTGTCCGCCCATGCATTCCCGACTTAAGGGGTAGACCTGGTGTCCGCCTGGCATTCCAGCTTAAGGGGTAGACCTGGTGTCCGCCTGCATTCCCGATTAAGGGGTAGACCTGGTGTCCGCCGGCATTCCAGTTAAGGGGTAGACCTGGTGTCCGCCTGCATTCCGGCTTAAGGGGTAGACCTGGTGTCCGCCCGGCATTCCGGCAAGGGGTAGACCTGTTAATCGCCTGCATTCCCGATTAAGGGGTAGACCTGGTGTCCGCCGGCATTCCCGCTTAAGGGGTAGACCTGTTGTCGCCTGCATTCCGATTAAGGGGTAGACCTGGTGTCCGCCGGCATTCCCGCTTAAGGGGTAGACCTGTTGTCCGCCTGCATTCCGGCTTAAGGGGTAGACCTGGTGTCCGCCGGCATTCCGCTTAAGGGGTAGACCTGTTGTCCGCCTGCATTCCCGATTAAGGGGTAGACCTGGTGTCGCCGGCATTCCGGCAAAGGGTAGACCTGTTGTCCGCCTGCATTCCCGATTAAGGGGTAGACCTGGTGTCCGCCTGGCATTCCCGCTTAAGGGGTAGACCTGGTGTCCGCCTGCATTCCCGATTAAGGGGTAGACCTGTTGTCCGCCTGCATTCCCGATTAAGGGGTAGACCTGGTGTCCGCATGCATTACCGCTTAAGGGGTAGACCTGTTGTCCGCCCGGCATTCCCGCTTAAGGGGTAGACCTGTTGTCCGCCTGCATTCCCGATTAAGGGGTAGACCTGGTGTCCGCCTGCATTCCGATTAAGGGGTAGACCTGTTGTCCGCCTGCATTCCCGAGTAAGGGGTAGACCTGGTGTCCGCCTGCATTCCCGATTAAGGGGTAGACCTGGTGTCCGCCTGCATTCCACGACTTAAGGGGTAGACCTGGTGTCCGCCGGCATTCCGGCAAGGGGTAGACCTGTTGTCCGCCTGGCATTCCCGGCAAAGGGGTAGACCTGTTGTCCGCCTGCATTCCCGCTTAAGGGGTAGACCTGTTGTCCGCCCGCATTCCCACTTAAGGGGTAGACCTGTTGTCCGCCCGTATTCCCGATTAGGGGTAGACCTGTTGTCCGCCTGCATTCCCGATTAAGGGGTAGACCTGGTGTCCGCCTGCATTCCCGCTTAAGGGGTAGACCTGTTGTCCGCCTGCATTCCCGCTTAAGGGGTAGACCTGGTGTCCGCCGGCATTCCCGCTTAAGGGGTAGACCTGTTGTCCGCCCGTATTCCCGATTGGGGGTAGACCTGTGTCGCCTGCATTCCCGATTAAGGGGTAGACCTGGTGTCCGCCTGCATTCCCGCTTAAGGGGTAGACCTGGTGTCGCCGGCATTCCGGCAAGGGGTAGACCTGTTGTCCGCCGGCATTCCGGCTTAAGGGGTAGACCTGTTTTCCGCCTGCATTCTTGATTAAGGGGTAGACCTGTTGTCCGCCGGCATTCCCGCTTAAGGGGTAGACCTGGTGTCGCGGCATTCCCGCTTAAGGGGTAGACCTGGTGTCCGCCGGCATTCCCGCTTAAAGGGGTAGACCTGTTGTCCGCCTGCATTCCCGATTAAGGGGTAGACCTGTTGTCCGCCCGGCATTCCCGCTTAAGGGGTAGACCTGTTGTCCGCCCGTATTCCCGATTGAGGGTAGACCTGTTGTCCGCCTGCATTCCCGGTTAAGGGGTAGACCTGTTGTCGCCCGGCATTCCCGGCAAGGGGTAGACCTGTTGTCCGCCTGCATTCCCGCTTAAGGGGTAGACCTGTTGTCCGCCTGCATTCCCGATTAAGGGGTAGACCTGTTGTCCGCCCGGCATTCCGAGCAAGGGGTAGACCTGTTGTCGCCTGCATTCCCGATTAAGGGGTAGACCTGTTGTCCGCCTGCATTCCGGTCAAGGGGTAGACCTGGTGTCCGCCTGCATTCCCGACTTAAGGGGTAGACCTGTTGTCCGCCTGCATTCCCGGGTTAAGGGGTAGACCTGGTGTCCGCCGGCATTCCCGCTTAAGGGGTAGACCTGTTGTCCGCCTGCATTCCCGATTAAGGGGTAGACCTGTTGTCCGCCTGCATTCCCGATTAAAGGGGTAGACCTGGTGTCCGCCGGCATTCCAGCTTAAGGGGTAGACCTGTTGTCCGCCCGGCATTCCGCTTAAGGGTAGACCTGTTGTCCGCCTGCATTCCCGATTAAGGGGTAGACCTGTTGTCCGCCTGCATTCCCGATTAAGGGGTAGACCTGGTGTCCGCCGGCATTCCCGCTTAAGGGGTAAGACCTGTTGTCCGCCCGTATTCCCGATTAAGGGGTAGACCTGTTGTCCGCCTGCATTCCCGATTAAGGGGTAGACCTGGTGTCCGCCTGCATTCCCGCTTAAGGGTAGACCTGTTGTCCGCCCGGCATTCCCGCTTAAGGGGTAGACCTGTTGTCCGCCCGGCATTCCCGCTTAAGGGGTAGACCTGTTGTCCGCCTGCATTCTTGATTAAGGGGGTAGACCTGTTGTCCGCCGGCATTCCCGGTTAAGGGGTAGACCTGTTGTCCGCCGGCATTCCGGCAAGGGGTAGACCTGGTGTCCGCCCGGCATTCCCGCTTAAGGGGTAGACCTGTTGTCCGCCTGCATTCCCGATTAAGGGGTAGACCTGTTGTCCGCCCGGCATTCCCGCTTAAGGGGTAGACCTGTTGTCCGCCCTGCATTCCGAGTTAAGGGGTAGACCTGTTGTCCGCCTGCATTCCCGAGTTAAGGGGTAGACCTGTTGTCCGCCCGGCATTCCCGACGAAGGGGGTAGACCTGTTGTCCGCCTGCATTCCCGATTAAGGGGTAGACCTGGTGTCCGCCCGGCATTCCCGCTTAAGGGGTAGACCTGTTGTCCGCCTGCATTCCCGATTAAGGGGGTAGACCTGTTGTCGACCTGCATTCCCGCTTAAGGAGTAGACCTGTTGTCCGCATGCATTCCCGCTTAAGGGGTAGACCTGTTGTCCGCCGGCATTCCCGCTTAAGGGGTAGACCTGTTGTCGCCTGCATTCCCGATTAAGGGGTAGACCTGTTGTCCGCCTGGCATTCCCGCTTAAGGGGTAGACCTGTTGTCCGCCTGCATTCCCGATTAAGGGGTAGACCTGGTGTCCGCCTGCATTCCCGCTTAAGGGGGTAGACCTGGTGTCCGCCCTGCATTCCCGCTTAAGGGGGTAGACCTGGTGTCCGCCGGCATTCCCGCTTAAGGGGTAGACCTGTTGTCCGCCCGGCATTCCCGGTTAAGGGGGTAGACCTGGTGTCCGCCTGCATTCCGAGTTAAGGGAGTAGACCTGGTGTCCGCCTGCATTCCCGCTTAAGGGGTAGACCTGTTGTCCGCCCGGCATTCCTGCTTAAGGGGTAGACCTGTTGTCCGCCTGCATTCTTGATTAAGGGGGTAGACCTGTTGTCCGCCCGGCATTCCGGCAAAGGGTAGACCTGTTGTCCGCCTGCATTCCCGCTTAAGGGGTAGACCTGGTGTCCGCCGGCATTCCCGCTTAAGGGGTAGACCTGTTGTCCGCCTGCATTCCCGGTTAAAGGGGTAGACCTGTTGTCCGCCGGCATTCCGGCAAGAGGTAGACCTGTTGTCCGCCCGTATTCCCGATTAGGGGTAGACCTGTTGTCCGCCTGCATTCCCGATTAAGGGGTAGACCTGTTGTCCGCCTGCATTCCCGCTTAAGGGGTAGACCTGTTGTCCGCCTGCATTCCCGATTAAGGGGTAGACCTGTTGTCCGCCGGCATTCCCCGAGAAGGGAGTAGACCTGTTGTCCGCCTGCATTCCCGATTAAAGGGGTAGACCTGGTGTCCGCATGCATTCCCGCTAAGGGGTAGACCTGGTGTCCGCCTGCATTCCCGATTAAGGGGTAGACCTGTTGTCCGCCTGCATTCCCGATTAAGGGGTAGACCTGAGTGTCCGCATGCATTACCGCTTAAGGGGTAGACCTGTTAATCCGCCCGGCATTCCGCTTAAGGGGTAGACCTGTTGTCCGCCTGCATTCCCGATTAAAGGGGTAGACCTGGTGTCCGCATGCATTCCGGCAAGGGGTAGACCTGGTGTCCGCCGGCATTCCCGTAAAGGGGTAGACCTGTTGTCCGCCTGCATTCCCGATTAAGGGGTAGACCTGTTGTCCGCCCGGCATTCCCGATTAAGGGGTAGACCTGTTGTCCGCCGGCATTCCCGGCAAAGGGGTAGACCTGTTGTCCGCCTGCATTCCCGGCTTAAGGGGTAGACCTGTTGTCCGCCTGCATTCCCGCTTAAGGGGTAGACCTGTTGTCCGCCCGTATTCCCGATTAAGGGGTAGACCTGTTGTCCGCCTGCATTCCCGATTAAGGGGTAGACCTGGTGTCCGCCTGCATTCCCGCTTAAGGGGTAGACCTGTTGTCCGCCTGCATTCCGGTTAAGGGGGTAGACCTGTTGTCGCCCGGCATTCCCGCTTAAGGGGTAGACCTATTGTCCGCATGCATTTCCGGCTTAAGGGGTAGACCTATTGTCCGCCCGGCATTCCGGTTAAGGGGTAGACCTGTTGTCCGCCTGCATTCCCGATTAAGGGGTAGACCTGTTGTCCGCCGGCATTCCCGCTTAAGGGGTAGACCTGTTGTCCGCCTGCATTCCCGATTAAGGGTAGACCTGTTGTCCGCCTGCATTCCCGATTAAGGGGTAGACCTGTTGTCCGCCGGCATTCCCGGCAAAGGGTAGACCTGTTGTCCGCCTGCATTCCCGCTTAAGGGGTAGACCTGTTGTCCGCCTGCATTCCCGATTAAGGGGTAGACCTGTTGTCCGCCGGCATTCCGGCAAGGGGTAGACCTGTTGTCCGCCTGCATTCCCGATTAAGGGGTAGACCTGGTGTCCGCCGGCATTCCCGCTTAAGGGGTAGACCTGGTGTCCGCCTGCATTCCCGATTAAGGGGTAGACCTGTTGTCCGCCTGCATTCCGATTAAGGGGTAGACCTGGTGTCCGCCTGCATTCCCGACTTAAGGGGTAGACCTGGTGTCCGCCCGGCATTCCCGCTTAAGGGGTAGACCTGTTGTCCGCCTGCATTCCCGATTAAGGGGTAGACCTGGTGTCGCCGGCATTCCCGCTTAAGGGGTAGACCTGTTGTCCGCCTGCATTCCGGTTAAGGGGGTAGACCTGTTGTCCGCCTGCATTCCCGATTAAGGGGTAGACCTGTTGTCCGCCCGGCATTTCCGATTAAGGGGTAGACCTGTTGTCCGCCGGCATTCCCGGCAAGGGGTAGACCTGTTGTCCGCCGGCATTCCCGCTTAAGGGGTAGACCTGTTGTCCGCCTGCATTCCCGATTAAGGGGTAGACCTGGTGTCCGCCCGGCATTCCAGCTTAAGGGGTAGACCTGTTGTCCGCCTGCATTCCCGATTAAGGGGTAGACCTGTTGTCCGCCTGCATTCCACGTTAAGGGGGTAGACCTGTTGTCGCCTGGCATTCCCGGTTAAGGGGTAGACCTGGTGTCCGCCTGCATTCCCGATTAAGGGGTAGACCTGTTGTCCGCCTGCATTCCCGATTAAGGGGTAGACCTGTTGTCCGCCGGCATTCCCGCTTAAGGGGTAGACCTGTTGTCCGCCTGCATTCCCGTTAGGGGTAGACCTGGTGTCCGCATGCATTCCCGATTAAGGGGTAGACCTGTTGTCCGCCTGCATTCCCGATTAAGGGGTAGACCTGTTGTCCGCCTGCATTCCCGATTAAGGGGTAGACCTGGTGTCGCATGCATTCCCGACTTAAGGGGTAGACCTGTTGTCCGCCCGGCATTCCCGCTTAAGGGGTAGACCTGTTGTCCGCCTGCATTCCCGATTAAGGGGTAGACCTGGTGTCCGCCTGCATTCCCGCTTAAGGGGTAGACCTGGTGTCCGCCGGCATTCCCGCTTAAAGGGTAGACCTGTTGTCCGCCTGCATTCCCGATTAAGGGGTAGACCTGTTGTCCGCCGGCATTCCCGCTTAAGGGGTAGACCTGTTGTCCGCCTGCATTCCCGATTAAGGGGTAGACCTGGTGTCCGCCGGCATTCCAGCTTAAGGGGTAGACCTGTTGTCCGCCGGCATTCCGGCTTAAGGGGTAGACCTGTTGTCCGCCTGGCATTCCCGCTTAAGGGGTAGACCTGTTGTCGCCGGCATTCCCGCTTAAGGGGTAGACCTGGTGTCCGCCTGCATTCCCGATTAGGGGGTAGACCTGGTGTCCGCCTGCATTCCGGGTTAAGGGGGTAGACCTGGTGTCCGCCTGCATTCCCGGTTAAGGGGTAGACCTGTTGTCCGCCTGCATTCTTGATTAAGGGGTAGACCTGTTGTCCGCCGGCATTCCCGTTAAGGGGTAGACCTGTTGTCCGCCTGCATTCCGAGTTAAAGGGGTAGACCTGGTGTCCGCCGGCATTCCAGCTTAAGGGGTAGACCTGTTGTCCGCCTGCATTCCCGATTAAGGGGTAGACCTGTTGTCCGCCGGCCATTCCGAGTTAAGGGGTAGACCTGTTGTCCGCCCGTATTCCCGATTAGGGGTAGACCTGTTGTCCGCCTGCATTCCGAGTTAAGGGGTAGACCTGGTGTCCGCCATGCATTCCAGCTTAAGGGGTAGACCTGTTGTCCGCCTGCATTCCCGACTTAAGGGGTAGACCTGTTGTCCGCCGGCATTCCGAGAAAGGGGTAGACCTGTTGTCCGCCTGCATTCCCGATTAAGGGGTAGACCTGGTGTCCGCATGCATTCCGGCAAAGGGGTAGACCTGTGTCGCCTGCATTCCCGACTTAAGGGGTAGACCTGTTGTCCGCCTGCATTCCCGATTAAGGGGTAGACCTGGTGTCCGCATGCATTACCGCTTAAGGGGTAGACCTGTTGTCCGCCGGCATTCCGGCTTAAGGGGTAGACCTGTTGTCCGCCTGCATTCCCGATTAAGGGGTAGACCTGGTGTCCGCCTGCATTCCCGCGTTAAGGGGTAGACCTGGTGTCCGCCTGCATTCCGGTAAAGGGGTAGACCTGTTGTCCGCCTGCATTCCCGATTAAGGGGTAGACCTGTTGTCCGCCGGCATTCCCGATTAAGGGGTAGACCTGTTGTCCGCCCGGCATTCCGCTTAAGGGGGTAGACCTGTTGTCCGCCTGCATTCCCGCTTAAGGGGTAGACCTGTTGTCCGCCCGCATTCCCGCTTAAGGGGTAGACCTGTTGTCCGCCGGCATTCCCGCTTAGGGGTAGACCTGTTAATCGCCTGCATTCCCGATTAAGGGGTAGACCTGGTGTCCGCCTGCATTCCGGTTAAGGGGTAGACCTGTTGTCCGCCTGCATTTCCACGAGTTAAGGGGTAGACCTGGTGTCCGCCCGGCATTCCGGCAAAGGGGTAGACCTGTTGTCCGCCTGCATTCCCGCTTAAGGGGTAGACCTGGTGTCCGCCCGGCATTCCGGCTTAAGGGGTAGACCTGTTGTCCGCCTGCATTCCCGATTAAGGGGTAGACCTGTTGTCCGCCGGCATTCCCGAGTTAAGGGGGTAGACCTATTGTCCGCCCTGGCATTCCCGATTAAGGGGTAGACCTGGTGTCGCCTGCATTCCCGATTAAGGGGTAGACCTGTTGTCCGCCGGCATTCCCGATTAAGGGGTAGACCTGTTGTCCGCCTGCATTCCCGCTTAAGGGGTAGACCTGTTGTCCGCCTGCATTCCCGATTAAGGGGTAGACCTGTTGTCCGCCGGCATTCCACGACTTAAGGGGTAGACCTGTTGTCCGCCTGCATTCCCGATTAAGGGGTAGACCTGGTGTCCGCCGGCATTCCCGGCAAGGGGTAGACCTGGTGTCCGCCTGCATTCCCGATTAAGGGGTAGACCTGTTGTCCGCCTGCATTCCCGATTAAGGGGTAGACCTGGTGTCCGCCTGCATTCCCGACTTAAGGGGTAGACCTGTTGTCCGCCGGCATTCCGGCTTAAGGGGTAGACCTGTTGTCCGCCTGCATTCCCGATTAAGGGGTAGACCTGGTGTCCGCGCTGCATTCCGGCTTAAGGGGTAGACCTGTTGTCCGCCTGCATTCCCGCTAAAGGGGTAGACCTGTTGTCCGCCTGCATTCCCGATTAAGGGGTAGACCTGTTGTCCGCCTGCATTCCCGATTAAGGGGTAGACCTGTTGTCCGCCGGCATTCCCGCTTAAGAGGGTAGACCTGTTGTCCGCCTGGCATTCCCGGCTAAGGGGTAGACCTGTTGTCCGCCTGCATTCCCGATTAAGGGGTAGACCTGGTGTCCGCCGGCATTCCCGCTTAAGGGGTAGACCTGTTGTCCGCCCGACATTCCCGGTTAAGGGGTAGACCTGTTGTCCGCCTGCATTCCCGATTAAGGGGTAGACCTGTTGTCCGCCTGCATTCCCGATTAAGGGGTAGACCTGGTGTCCGCCTGCATTCCCGATTAAGGGGTAGACCTGTTGTCCGCCTGCATTCCCGATTAAGGGGTAGACCTGTTGTCCGCCGGCATTCCCGGCAAGGGGTAGACCTGTTGTCCGCCTGCATTCCCGATTAAGGGGTAGACCTGGTGTCCGCCTGCATTCCCGATTAAGGGGTAGACCTGGTGTCCGCCTGCATTCCACGACTTAAGGGGTAGACCTGTTGTCCGCCTGCATTCCCGATTAAGGGGTAGACCTGGTGTCCGCATGCATTACCGCTTAAGGGGTAGACCTGTTGTCCGCCGGCATTCCCGCTTAAGGGGTAGACCTGTTGTCCGCCTGCATTCCCGATTAAGGGGTAGACCTGGTGTCCGCCTGCATTCCGGCTTAGGGGTAGACCTGGTGTCCGCCTGCATTCCCGCTAAAGGGGTAGACCTGTTGTCCGCCTGCATTCCCGATTAAGGGGTAGACCTGTTGTCCGCCGGCATTCCCGGCAAGGGGTAAGACCTGTTGTCCGCCTGCATTCCCGATTAAGGGGTAGACCTGGTGTCCGCCGGCATTCCCGCTTAAGGGGTAGACCTGTTGTCCGCCTGGCATTCCCGATTAAGGGGTAGACCTGTTGTCCGCCTGCATTCCCGCTTAAGGGGTAGACCTGTTGTCCGCCCGCATTCCCGCTTAAGGGGTAGACCTGTTGTCCGCCCGTATTCCCGATTAAGGGGTAGACCTGTTGTCCGCCTGCATTCCCGATTAAGGGGTAGACCTGGTGTCCGCCTGCATTCCCGATTAAGGGGTAGACCTGTTGTCCGCCTGCATTCCCGCTTAAGGGGTAGACCTGTTGTCCGCCTGCATTCCCGATTAAGGGGTAGACCTGTTGTCCGCCTGCATTCCCGCTTAAGGGGTAGACCTGTTGTCCGCCTGCATTCCCGATTAAGGGGTAGACCTGGTGTCCGCCGGCATTCCCGCTTAAGGGGTAGACCTGTTGTCCGCCCGCATTCCCGATTAAGGGGGTAGACCTGTTGTCCGCCTGCATTCCCGATTAAGGGGTAGACCTGGTGTCCGCCTGCATTCCCGCTTAAGGGGTAGACCTGTTGTCCGCCGGCATTCCTGCTTAAGGGGTAGACCTGTTGTCCGCCTGCATTCCTGATTAAGGGGTAGACCTGTTGTCCGCCGGCATTCCCGATTAAGGGGTAGACCTGTTGTCCGCCTGCATTCCCGCTTAAGGGGTAGACCTGGTGTCCGCCCGGCATTCCCGCTTAAGGGGTAGACCTGTTGTCCGCCTGCATTCCCGATTAAGGGGTAGACCTGTTGTCCGCCTGCATTCCCGCTTAAGGGGTAGACCTGTTGTCCGCCCGCATTCCCGATTAGGGGTAGACCTGTTGTCCGCCTGCATTCCCGATTAAGGGGTAGACCTGTTGTCCGCCTGCATTCCCGCTTAAGGGGTAGACCTGTTGTCCGCCTGCATTCCCGATTAAGGGGTAGACCTGTTGTCCGCCGGCATTCCCGATTAAGGGGTAGACCTGTTGTCCGCCTGCATTCCCGATTAAGGGGTAGACCTGGTGTCCGCATGCATTCCAGCTTAAGGGGTAGACCTGGTGTCCGCCTGCATTCCCGATTAAGGGGTAGACCTGTTGTCCGCCTGCATTCCCGATTAAGGGGTAGACCTGGTGTCCGCATGCATTACCGCTTAAGGGGTAGACCTGTTGTCCGCCGGCATTCCCGCTTAAGGGGTAGACCTGTTGTCCGCCTGCATTCCCGATTAAGGGGTAGACCTGGTGTCCGCATGCATTCCCGCTTAAGGGGTAGACCTGGTGTCCGCCTGCATTCCCGCTAAAGGGTAGACCTGTTGTCCGCCTGCATTCCCGATTAAGGGGTAGACCTGTTGTCCGCCGGCATTCCCGATTAAGGGGTAGACCTGTTGTCCGCCGGCATTCCCGAAAGGGGTAGACCTGTTGTCCGCCTGCATTCCCGCTTAAGGGGTAGACCTGTTGTCCGCCCGCATTCCCGCTTAAGGGGTAGACCTGTTGTCCGCCCGTATTCCCGATTAAGGGGTAGACCTGTTGTCCGCCTGCATTCCCGATTAAGGGGTAGACCTGGTGTCCGCCTGCATTCCCGCTTAAGGGGTAGACCTGTTGTCCGCCTGCATTCCCGATTAAGGGGTAGACCTGGTGTCCGCCTGGCATTCCGGCTAAGGGGTAGACCTGTTGTCCGCATGCATTCCCGCTTAAGGGGTAGACCTGGTGTCCGCCGGCATTCCCGCTTAAGGGGTAGACCTGTTGTCCGCCTGCATTCCCGATTAAGGGGTAGACCTGTTGTCCGCCCGGCATTCCCGCTTAAGGGGTAGACCTGTTGTCCGCCCGTATTCCCGATTAGGGGTAGACCTGTTGTCCGCCTGCATTCCCGATTAAGGGGTAGACCTGTTGTCCGCCGGCATTCCCGATAAGGGGTAGACCTGTTGTCCGCCTGCATTCCCGCTAAGGGGTAGACCTGTTGTCCGCCTGCATTCCCGATTAAGGGGTAGACCTGTTGTCCGCCGGCATTCCCGATTAAGGGGTAGACCTGTTGTCCGCCTGCATTCCCGATTAAGGGGTAGACCTGTTGTCCGCCGGCATTCCGCTTAAGGGGTAGACCTGGTGTCCGCCTGCATTCCCGATTAAGGGGTAGACCTGTTGTCCGCCTGCATTCCCGATTAAGGGGTAGACCTGGTGTCCGCCGGCATTCCCGCTTAAGGGGTAGACCTGTTGTCCGCCGGCATTCCCGCTTAAGGGGTAGACCTGTTGTCCGCCTGCATTCCCGATTAAGGGGTAGACCTGGTGTCCGCCTGCATTCCCGCTTAAGGGGTAGACCTGTTGTCCGCCTGCATTCCCGCTTAAGGGGTAGACCTGTTGTCCGCCTGCATTCCCGATTAAGGGGTAGACCTGTTGTCCGCCGGCATTCCGATTAAGGGGTAGACCTGTTGTCGCCGGCATTCCGAAGGGGTAGACCTGTTGTCCGCCTGCATTCCCGCTTAAGGGGTAGACCTGTTGTCCGCCTGCATTCCCGATTAAAGGGGTAGACCTGTTGTCCGCCGGCATTCCCGCTTAAGGGGTAGACCTGTTGTCCGCCTGCATTCCGATTAAGGGGTAGACCTGTTGTCCGCCTGCATTCCCGATTAAGGGGTAGACCTGTTGTCCGCCTGCATTCCCGATTAAGGGGTAGACCTGGTGTCCGCCTGCATTCCCGATTAAGGGGTAGACCTGTTGTCCGCCTGCATTCCCGATTAAGGGGTAGACCTGTTGTCCGCCGGCATTCCCGATTAAGGGGTAGACCTGTTGTCCGCCTGCATTCCCGATTAAGGGGTAGACCTGGTGTCCGCCTGCATTCCCGATTAAGGGGTAGACCTGGTGTCCGCCTGCATTCCCGATTAAGGGGTAGACCTGTTGTCCGCCTGCATTCCCGATTAAGGGGTAGACCTGGTGTCCGCCTGCATTCCCGCTTAAGGGGTAGACCTGTTGTCCGCCGGCATTCCCGCTTAAGGGGTAGACCTGTTGTCCGCCTGCATTCCCGATTAAGGGGTAGACCTGGTGTCCGCCTGCATTCCAGCTTAAGGGGTAGACCTGGTGTCCGCCTGCATTCCCGCTTAAGGGGTAGACCTGTTGTCCGCCTGCATTCCCGATTAAGGGGTAGACCTGTTGTCCGCCGGCATTCCCGATTAAGGGGTAGACCTGTTGTCCACTGCCATTCCCGATTAAGGGGTAGACCTGTTGTCCGCCTGCATTCCCGCTTAAGGGGTAGACCTGTTGTCCGCCTGCATTCCCGCTTAAGGGGTAGACCTGTTGTCCGCCTGCATTCCCGCTTAAGGGGTAGACCTGTTGTCCGCCTGCATTCCCGATTAAGGGGTAGACCTGTTGTCCGCCTGCATTCCCGATTAAGGGGTAGACCTGTTGTCCGCCTGCATTCCCGATTAAGGGGTAGACCTGGTGTCCGCCTGCATTCCCGATTAAGGGGTAGACCTGTTGTCCGCCTGCATTCCCGCTTAAGGGGTAGACCTGTTGTCCGCCGGCATTCCCGCTTAAGGGGTAGACCTGTTGTCCGCCTGCATTCCCGATTAAGGGGTAGACCTGTTGTCCGCCGGCATTCCCGCTTAAGGGGTAGACCTGTTGTCCGCCTGCATTCCCGATTAAGGGGTAGACCTGTTGTCCGCCTGCATTCCCGATTAAGGGGTAGACCTGTTGTCCGCCTGCATTCCCGATTAAGGGGTAGACCTGGTGTCCGCCTGCATTCCCGCTTAAGGGGTAGACCTGTTGTCCGCCTGCATTCCCGATTAAAGGGGTAGACCTGGTGTCCGCCTGCATTCCCGATTAAGGGGTAGACCTGGTGTCCGCCGGCATTCCCGATTAAGGGGTAGACCTGTTGTCGCCTGCATTCCCGATTAAGGGGTAGACCTGTTGTCCGCCTGCATTCCAGCTTAAGGGTAGACCTGTTGTCGTCCGATTCCCGTAAGTAGCCATGTCCGCGCATTCCAAGGGGTAGACCTGTTGTCCGCCTGCATTCCCGATTAAGGGGTAGACCTGGTGTCCGCCGGCATTCCCGCTTAAGGGTAGACCTGTTGTCCGCCTGCATTCCCGATTAAGGGGTAGACCTGTTGTCCGCCGGCATTCCCGATTAAGGGGTAGACCTGTTGTCCGCCTGCATTCCCGATTAAGGGGTAGACCTGTTGTCCGCCTGCATTCCCGATTAAGGGGTAGACCTGTTGTCCGCCTGCATTCCCGCTTAAGGGGTAGACCTGTTGTCCGCCTGCATTCCCGCTTAAGGGGTAGACCTGTTGTCCGCCTGCATTCCCGCTTAAGGGTAGACCTGTTGTCCGCCTGCATTCCCGATTAAGGGGTAGACCTGGTGTCCGCCGGCATTCCCGCTTAAGGGGTAGACCTGTTGTCCGCCTGCATTCCCGATTAAGGGGTAGACCTGTTGTCCGCCTGCATTCCGATTAAGGGGTAGACCTGGTGTCCGCCCCGCATTCCCGCTTAAGGGGTAGACCTGTTGTCCGCCTGCATTCCCGCTTAAGGGTAGACCTGGTGTCCGCCGGCATTCCGGCTAAGGGGTAGACCTGTTGTCCGCCTGCATTCCCCGGCTTAAGGGTAGACCTGGTGTCCGCCGGCATTCCCGCTTAAGGGGTAGACCTGTTGTCCGCCTGCATTCCCGATTAAGGGGTAGACCTGGTGTCCGCCTGGCATTCCCGGTTAAGGGGTAGACCTGTTGTCCGCCTGCATTCCCGATTAAGGGGTAGACCTGTTGTCCGCCTGGCATTCCCGATTAAGGGTAGACCTGTTGTCCGCCTGCATTCCCGATTAAGGGGTAGACCTGTTGTCCGCCGGCATTCCCGCTTAAGGGGTAGACCTGTTGTCCGCCTGCATTCCCGACTTAAGGGGTAGACCTGTTGTCCGCCTGCATTCCCGATTAAGGGGTAGACCTGGTGTCCGCCTGCATTCCCGATTAAGGGGTAGACCTGTTGTCCGCCTGGCATTCCGGCTAAGGGGTAGACCTGTTGTCCGCCTGCATTCCCGATTAAGGGGTAGACCTGGTGTCCGCCGGCATTCCCGCTTAAGGGGTAGACCTGTTGTCCGCCTGCATTCCCGATTAAGGGGTAGACCTGGTGTCCGCCCGGCATTCCCGCTTAAGGGGTAGACCTGTTGTCCGCCTGCATTCCCGCTTAAGGGGTAGACCTGGTGTCCGCCGGCATTCCCGCTTAAGGGGTAGACCTGGTGTCCGCCCGGCATTCCCGCTAAGGGGTAGACCTGTTGTCCGCCTGCATTCCCGATTAAGGGGGTAGACCTGGTGTCCGCCTGCATTCCCGCTTAAGGGTAGACCTGGTGTCCGCCTGGCATTCCGATTAAGGGGTAGACCTGTTGTCCGCCTGCATTCCAGCTTAAGGGGTAGACCTGTTGTCCGCCCGGCATTCCCGATTAAGGGGTAGACCTGTTGTCCGCCTGCATTCCCGATTAAGGGGTAGACCTGGTGTCCGCCGGCATTCCGCTTAAGGGGTAGACCTGTTGTCCGCCTGCATTCCCGATTAAGGGGTAGACCTGTTGTCCGCCTGCATTCCCGATTAAGGGGTAGACCTGGTGTCCGCCTGCATTCCGGCTAAGGGTAGACCTGGTGTCCGCCTGCATTCCCGATTAAGGGGTAGACCTGTTGTCGCCTGCATTCCCGATTAAGGGGTAGACCTGGTGTCCGCCTGGCATTCCGGCTAAGGGGTAGACCTGGTGTCCGCCCGGCATTCCGACTTAAGGGGTAGACCTGTTGTCCGCCTGCATTCCAGCTTAAGGGGTAGACCTGTTGTCCGCCGGCATTCCCGCTTAAGGGGTAGACCTGTTGTCCGCCTGCATTCCGCTTAAGGGGTAGACCTGGTGTCCGCCGGCATTCCCGCTTAAGGGGTAGACCTGTTGTCCGCCTGCATTCCCGATTAAGGGGTAGACCTGTTGTCCGCCGGCATTCCCGCTTAAGGGGTAGACCTGTTGTCCGCCTGCATTCCGGCTAAGGGGTAGACCTGGTGTCCGCCGGCATTCCGCTTAAGGGGTAGACCTGTTGTCCGCCTGCATTCCCGATTAAGGGGTAGACCTGGTGTCCGCCGGCATTCCAGCTTAAGGGGTAGACCTGTTGTCCGCCTGCATTCCCGATTAAGGGGTAGACCTGTTGTCCGCCGGCATTCCCGATTAAGGGGTAGACCTGTTGTCCGCCTGCATTCCCGATTAAGGGGTAGACCTGTTGTCCGCCGGCATTCCCGCTAAGGGGTAGACCTGGTGTCCGCCTGCATTCCAGCTTAAGGGGTAGACCTGTTGTCCGCCTGCATTCCCGATTAAGGGGTAGACCTGGTGTCCGCCTGCATTCCCGATTAAGGGGTAGACCTGGTGTCCGCCTGGCATTCCCGCTTAAGGGGTAGACCTGTTGTCCGCCTGCATTCCCGCTTAAGGGGTAGACCTGGTGTCCGCCCCGGCATTCCCGCTTAAGGGGTAGACCTGTTGTCGCCTGCATTCCCGATTAAGGGGTAGACCTGGTGTCCGCCTGGCATTCCCGCTTAAGGGGTAGACCTGTTGTCCGCCTGCATTCCGGCTAAGGGGTAGACCTGGTGTCCGCCCGGCATTCCCGCTTAAGGGGTAGACCTGGTGTCCGCCCGGCATTCCAGCTAAGGGGTGAGACCTGTTGTCCGCCTGCATTCCCGCTTAAGGGGTAGACCTGGTGTCCGCCTGGCATTCCCGCTTAAGGGGTAGACCTGGTGTCCGCCGGCATTCCAGCTTAAGGGGTAGACCTGTTGTCCGCCTGCATTCCGGCTAAGGGGTGGAGCCTGGTGTCCGCCTGGCATTCCCGCTTAAGGGGTAGACCTGTTGATCGCCGGCATTCCGATTAAGGGGTAGACCTGGTGTCGCCTGGCATTCCCGCTTAAGGGGTAGACCTGGTGTCCGCCTGCATTCCCGGTTAAGGGGTAGACCTGTTGTCCGCCTGCATTCCCGCATTAAGGGGTAGACCTGGTGTCCGCCGGCATTCCAGCAAGGGGTAGACCTGGTGTCCGCCTGGCATTCCCGCTGAAGGGGTAGACCTGTTGTCCGCCTGCATTCCCGATTAAGGGGTAGACCTGGTGTCCGCATGCATTCCCGCTTAAGGGGTAGACCTGGTGTCCGCCGGCATTCCCGCTTAAGGGGTAGACCTGTTGTCCGCCCGGCATTCCCGCTTAAGGGGTAGACCTGGTGTCGCCGGCCTTCCCGGTTAAGGGAAGGTCATAGAAGCGCTGAGGCGGGCGGCAC